>PVJX010034130.1:0-18710 GCA_004027295.1 Dolichotis patagonum
TTAGAGTCTGGAGTTGAGATTTGGGGAAAAGATGGCAGTCTTGAGGGTGGGGTGGGAAGCATAAATTTGGGAGGTATTAGGGATGGTTTTGTCCCAGTAATGGTCAGAGTACCTGCCAAACTGGTTAAGATGTCTCATCCCACAAGATTAATGGGATAGGTAGGCATGAGTCAAAATGAGTGTGGTAACATGTATTGACACAAATGGTGCACATTAAGAGAGTTTTTAATGGTTTTGAATCTTTAACATCAAAATCCACATCAGTAATGGAAACATGGGAGGTTGGTCTTAGGAAGGAAGGCAAAGTGAAATGACAAGCACCTATATTAAGAATGAGTGGGCTGAGGATTTACCTCAGGGGTGTGAGTTCTTGCATTGTAAGTGTGAGTTCAGGAGTTTGATCCCAGCTACTGATAAAAAAAAAGGAAGGATTGAGCTAAACTTACCCTCTTCAGTAGGAGTCACATAGAGTTTGACCTTTGAAATGTTCCAGGGACCTCCATAGCATTGGGCCTTATTTAGTCTTTAGGGGCTCATGTAGATTAAAAACTGGTGGTCTTCCTAATGCCAATTCAATTAAATCACCATGGTGCTAAGTGTAGATGTTCCACCTGAGGAAAGTTGCCAGCATAAATAGAGATGTGGAGGAGAAGAAAGGTGTTGAGGTGTTGAGGCATTGTGGATTCTCGTACCTGTTGCTGTTGAGCCACTGGTTCTCCTGGAGTTCTGGTTCTTCCATTGAGTATTGCTTCCTGGCTCTGGAGGGGAAGATGTGTGCCATTTAATTACTAGGATGAAGTAGTCATCCTGGCTTCTATGCATGTATTCAACTGTGCTTATTGTCAGGGGAGCTTGGAGTCTCCATGTTGCTGAGAGTGTCTGTGGTGCATTTCAGGACAGCCCTGGTCTTTGTTTTGAGTGTGACTTCTCAGCTCCAACATAGAACTCTCAACCTACCATCACAGCTGCTTCACTCTGCTGGCATAGACTTTGTAGCTTCCACCACTTAGCTTTGGGCCTTCCCAGCATGAATCCATGAAAGAGACTGGAATGAGTCCTTCTTGTGGGCTCTAGGCCTCCAGTTGGACTTGTGCCAGGCACTGTCATGAGTTCTGGATCTTGATCAGGGCTCATGTAGCACACCACTGTGTGTTAAAAGTCCTTGGCTAAATATTCTATGTCTTTAATTTTGTGGATATATTTCTTGCACTTTCTTGT
Organism: Dolichotis patagonum; assembly: GCA_004027295.1. NCBI lineage: Eukaryota > Metazoa > Chordata > Mammalia > Rodentia > Caviidae > Dolichotis > Dolichotis patagonum. The sequence continues at coordinate 1,219 of PVJX010034130.1, forward strand.
ATTAACTTTGGGTGACCATCATAAAATACTATTGCAAGTCTATGTCCTGAATTTAATTGTTCTCTTTCCAACTCCTGACTATAACAGGGGCCAAGTCAAGAAGGTCTAGGAGGTGGATGGAGGAGGAGAGTCCTGGGGCCATTATCCAGATAAAGCAGGGGAGCTGCCAGCATTGGAAAATCTGACATCCAGAAGGGATGCTCACAGGAAGTACACACCTTAAAGATAATCTCAGGCTATGGGCATTTCCTAGCCTAGTCAGCATTCTTGCAGTATGTGAAGCATGGTGGGGGGGGGAGGCAGAAAGTTCTTGGAAACACTTTTAACTATGGACTGTGGTTCTGGTCCAATCTGAAGGTTTCTTACATTGGAGACTATCATAAGTAGCTCAGAAATGCAGATTTTGAGCATTTCCATCCATATTATTAAAAACTTTGAAAGTGAAATTGATAACTCCCCATTGTAGAGTCTGAAGGCCCGGTAGCAGATTCTGTACCAAATTGTTTTACAAATGTCTGGTGCTGATTGGATAATAAAATGCATTTTACAATAAGTTGTCCTTCTCTTTCCTTATGTAAAACTCTGTGTTGTCTAATGGCAGCGGCCAAGCAAGTTGTAAGCTGAGCTGTGTGACCAAGATTGTTTTCATTGGTTTCATTTAGTTGATTATAATTGCCTTCCTTATGAGTCACCCTGTGAAGTCTTTCTACCAAGTAATAAAACATGTCATTTTGGCTGGCTAAGTCCTGAGATAGTTTGACTTAGGGTTTTCCCAGGGGACAGCTATAACAAAATTGGCATGAAGAAAGTGTCAATGGTCCCAATGGGACTGAACCAAGATCACTCTTTTCTGCTCTTCTGAAGAGTAGATTCAAGGTTGTCATTTAAATCACTGCAGGTTAGATTCAAGAATGTCATTTAACTCACTACAGGTTAGATTATATGATTAAGTTTGAAACTTGTATATATTGGATAGAATCTGAGGAGAAGGAGTTCATATGCTGCTTCTTTGGTAGAGATTTGTCAAAAAAAAGTAACAAGAACTGTAAAAGTACCCTTTGCACATGGCAATTGCAGAAGTGAGTCCTAGGGTGCAGGGGGCAAGATTCTGGAGTAAAACTGCAACCCAGGTCAGGTGTAGTGTGGAATGGGGCTGAGTTTTGCAGATGTAGGGTATGCTGCAGGGTTACATTGAATAGAAAATGCTAGACAAATAGGGGGATCAGGTATCTAATAGGTAGGAGAATTCTCAGGAGAGGAGAGAGTGGTTGTAGAGCCCATGGGAAGCTCTTGGTTGGTGGAAAAGCAATTGTAGCATTAGGTGTCCATAAAGTAGGGTGGGGGCTGCAGCAGCAGTAATTTTCAGAACATGAGGAACTGCTCCAGAATCAGAAGCTTCCAGATATTCCAGGACAGTGTAACATGCATTAGATGTGTTGTCAGCGAGGAGTCCAAATCTCAAGAAGTTGGTGTAGATGAGAGGGAACGTAAGATTTTAGAGGGATCACATGAGTTGCACAAAGCTGGAAAATTACAGAGTATAAAGAATGCCTTGAACAACTATTTCCAAGATGACAGTAAGTTATCAAGTGATGATTTCTTAGTGTTTTTTGTACTTTTCTTTTTTTCCTTGGAATTTTGTATTGTTGCTACCCTTTTGTTCTGTTTTGTTTTGTTTTCTCTTTAAATAAAATTTAAAAAAACAATGCCTGAATGTAGGGGATTTGGGAACACATTTTTAGCCTTTAGCAATAATTGTCCCTCAGAATGAAGGAATCAGAGGTGTCATTTTTCAGGATACATTAAATCATTTTCCAGTTTGTATCCTAGACATGTAGTTTTACATGGAAAACATTAAAAGAATTGTTTCAGGTGTTGGGTTGGAGATAAAGATGTTTTATATATTTTGAGACAGGCTCAAGAGGAGGAAGGGGTAAGAGGAGGAAGGCTCCTCACCTGAAACAGAAAGAGGTAACTGTCACATCTATTTTGGCAAAATAAGAACAGCATCAGTGCCTATGGTGGACATCTTCACTTGTGCCCAAACCAAAAAGGAGAATGTTAAATAAGCAAAATGTTGACACGTCAATTGATCAATTGCCAATGCAAGGCAGTCTCCCCAGGAAGTGTCTCTGACTAGAGTTAGGTTTAAAGGAATGGAGAAGTGAGGCTTTCCTATTCCCCAAAGGGGTGAGGGGAGAGTCAGACCTAGATAGTAGTTGGCAGCAGAGAGGGAGGCGGTCAGGCACACAAATATTTAAATGTGTAGTGATATTCTGGCAGTGGACAGTGTGAATGATGTGAGGATCATTAAGGCACAAGAGAGTGCTGGGAGCACAGAAAGGGGATAGAGGTTAGCACATCTGAACTTGCCAGTGCGGTAGATACAGGGAAATTCCTGTAGCACTGGGACAATGTCTGGAATCAAGATCCCCATATGGGCTACGTGGAAAAAGGTTCTAGATAGGCTGTAGTACCTTCACAAAGGGACACTCTTATCTCATGGCTGCATCTAAAGTTAATTAATGGCATGTGAAAAAACACTCTGGCTGAGGCTATGGTAAACACTAAATAAAATTCTTACTACTGGCAGACTGAAATCAGAGTGATATTAGCAAATATTGTAGGGAGGCTACCAATATTAGGGTTTGTGTTTGGTGTGCCAAAGAATCTGGATGGAATGGTTGTGTCCAAACCTGCCAGGATTATAATCATAGGTGTGCATATAACCCTGGATCACTCAGCATCAGGAAGCATCAGGAAGACTGCAGGTCCACTCCTAAATTTCTTCATGGCCACCAATTCCTGTTTGTGGAGGATAGCCTGTATTCCAGTTTTTTAGAGGGCAGCATGAAGGTCTCTGTCCTGTCAGATCTGAAAAAGACAGAAAAAAGAAAGAAAGTGAAGACTGTAACTCTTTTTATCACTTACATCTCATTAGCCTACATAGGACAGGTAATACTGCCTAGTCCTAATATTGTTGGGCCCAACATGAATTGAATTAATCCCAGCCTCAATCCATGCAAATCCAGCCACCTATAAAAAGGCCACACCTATGACTGATTGATGTTTTCAGAGGACATCTAGACACTAACCCATAATATGATGCATGAAATGCTTTCCATTTTTAAATTGTTATTGAATGTCTCTTTGAATTGGGTGAGGTTTTGAATGCAATAGATTCCTTAATTCTGCTTTTTCTTTTGTTTTATTTACAGAGAAGAAGAAGAAAAAAAAACCAAACAAAACAGAAAGAGGGTAGCAACAATACAGAATTTCAAAGAGGAAAGAAAAAAAAAGAACAAGCACAAAAAAAAAACCACTAAGAAATTGCCACTTGATAAGTTACATACAGTCATCATTGGAAATAGTTGTTCAAGTTAAAAAGTTAAAGAATGCAATGTAGACATTCCAACAGAGAGACTGTTAATGGTTCTTCTCAACATTCCAACAAAACAGCAATATGGTCATCTATCTTACACACTTAAACACACATGTAGTTATACTCTGTAGAGTACTTACTTTTCCTCTCCTTTTTACAGTAGCAGTTACACATTTTGTGTTTTATTACTCGTACAGTTGTTATTACTTTTTATACTAGAGAGACAATGTGATATTTATAAATACAGTTCTTATTTATTTCACTAATGAGTATAGTCTCAAGTTGTCTGCATTTCCCTATGAAGGGTTCAACATCTTCCTTTCTTATAGCTGAGTAATATTCCATTGTATAAAAATACCATATCTTTTTCATCCGCTCTGCAGTTGATGGGCATCTTGGTTGTTTCCAAGATTTAGCTATTAGAAATTGTGCTGCTATGAACATGGGTGCACATATATCACTGTGATATGAATTTTTCAGTTTCTCTGGGAAAATACCCAGGAGGGGAATAGCTGGGTTGAATAGAGCTTCCAGTCCTAGTCTTCTGAGAATTCTCCATACTGATTTCCATAGTAGTGGCACCAGGCTGCACTCCCACTAACAGTGGAGCGGTGTTTCTTTTCCCCCGCAGCCTCGCCAACATTTGTTATCAGTTGATTTCTTCATGGTAGCTATTCTTTCCGTGCGAGATGATATCTCAGTGTTGTTTTAATTTGCATTTCTCGAATGACTAGTGCTGGTGAACATTTCTTCATGTATTTGTTTGCCATTTGTATATCTTCATCTGAGAACTGTGTGTTCATCTCAGCTGCCCATTTTTGGAGAGGGTCTTTGAATTTGGGGGGCTTGATGTTTTTCAATTCTTTATATGTTCTTGATATAAGTCCTTTGTCTGAGGGGTTGTTGGCTAAAATTATTTCCCATTCTGTGGGTTTTCTTTTCACTCTGGTGGTGATTTCTTTTGATGTGCAGAAACTTTTCAGTAATATGAGATCCCATTTTTGACTCTCTGAAGTGTTTCCCGTGTGGTTTGTGTTTTGTTCATGAAATCTCTGCCTACCCCTATGTCTCCAAGATTTCTACCTACCTTATCTTCTAGTAGATTTAGTGTTTCTGTTTTAATGTTTAGGTCTTTGGTCCATTTAGACTTTAGTTTAGTGCATGGTGATAGGCATGGATCTAGTTTCAGTCTTCTGCATGTGGAGAGCCAATTTTTCCAACAACATTGATTAAAGAGACTGTCCTTCCTTCAGTGAACATGTTTAGCCCCTTTGTCAATTATCAGGTGGCTGAGTGTCTTTGTATTTATACTTGTATCTTCTACTCTGTTCCATTGATCCTCAGGTCTATTTTTTGCCAGAACCATGCTGATTTTATCACTGTGGCTTTGTAGTACAGTTTCAAGTCAGGAATTAAGATGCCTCCTGCCTTGCCTTTATTGCCCAGAATTGCCTTTGCTATTCTAGGTGTCTTCTGGTTCCAAATGAATTTTAGGAGTGTTTTCTCTAGATCTGTGAGTTATGCCAATGGTATTTTGTTTGGGATTTCATTAAGGCTGTATAACAGTTTTGCTAGTATGGCCATTTTCACAATGTTGGTTCTTCCTAGCCAAGAGCAAGGAACATGTTTCCATTTTCTAATATCCTGTTCAATCTCCTTTTTAGCATAGTATAATGTTCAGTACGTAGGTCTTTTACATTTTTAGTTAAGTTGATTCCTAAGTATTTCATTTTCTCTGGTTTTCATATCAGAGTAATATTTTCCTCCAGGAATGAATTAAGGAGGATTGCTTTCTTTTCAATTTCATTGAAGAGTTTAAGGTGTATTGGCATCAAGTCTTCTCTAAATTTCTCATAGAATTCAGCTGTGAATCCATCAGGACCTGGACTTTTGTTTGTTGGTAAGTTTTTTATTATGTTTTCAATTTCAATAGCTGATAATGGGTTATTCAAAATTGGTATATCTTCTTGGTTGAACTTTGGTTCTTCATATGTTTTTAGAAATCTGTCCATTTCCTCTCTCTTTTACTCTCTATGTGAGTACAGATTTTCAAAGTAGGTGCTCATCATGTTTTGACTGTCCATGGGATCTGTAGTAATTTCCCCCTTTTTTGGTCCTTATTGTATGAATTTGGGTTTTTGTCTTTATAAGGTTAGCTAGAGGTTTGTCAATCTCTTTTATTCTCTCAAAAAACCAGCTTCTTTGTTCATTAATTCTTTGTAATGTTTTTTTAGTTTCAATTGCATTGATTTGTGCTCTAATCTTTACAATTTCCTCTCTTCTCTGGGCTTTAGATTTAACTTGCTCTTCTTTTTCAAGAAGCTTGAGAGGCAGCACTAGATGGTTTATATGTGCTCCTTCTGTTTTCTTGATGGTAATTTGTTGTTATATATTTCCCTCTTAAGACCACTTTCATTGCATCCCACAGACTACAGGAGGCTGTTTCTGCATTTTCATTGAATTGTAGGCATTGCTTTATTCTTTCTTTAATTTCCTCTGTAGCCCCCTGGTTGTTCAAAAGTTTGTTATTTAATTTCCATGTATTTATGTCAGTTTTGCAGTTTCTTTTGCCATTAATTTCCAATTTCAGTGCACTATGGTCAGATAGTATGCATGGGACAATCTCAATGCCTTTGCATTTACTTTAAAATGATTTATGGGATAACATATGGTCTAGTTTGGAGAATATTCTGTGGGCAGCTGAGAAGAATGTGTCTTCTGAGGTGGTTAGGTGGAACACTCTGTAAACATCTACTAAGTCCAATTGCTCACAGTTCTCTTATTTCTTAGGTGATTTTTTGCCTAGTTGACCTATCTCTTTGTGACAGTGGGCTGTTAAGGTCCCCTGTAATAATTGTCTTTTTGTATATTTGGTTTTTCATGTCCTGTAGTATCTGTCTTGTATAGTTGGGTGCTCCTGTGTTTGGTGCATGTATATTTATAATTTTTAGTTCTTGCTCTTGCATTTTTGCACTTACAAGTATGTAGTGACCTTCTTTGTCTCTTTTAATCATTTTAGGTTTGAGGTTTACATTGTCTGCAAATAGAATAGTCAGCCCTGCTTTTTTCTGGGTTCCTGTTGTGTGGAATACTGTTTTCCAGCATTTGACTTTTAATGTATGAGTTTCCTTTTGAGTTTGTGGGTTTCTTGTATACTGCATATTGTGGAATCCTGTTTCTTGATCCATTCTGTCAACATGCTTCTTTTGATATGTGAATTGAGCCCATTTACATTTACGGGTATCACTGATATGTACTGGTGTGACTTTGCCATGTTGTGTTACTGTTGTTAGTTTCCTGCTTTTCTCTCTTGTTTTCTTTCTTGTCCAGCTTGGTGATTTCTTTCTGTTGTTTTTCTGGAGATTGTGGTCATTTTTATCTCTATCTAGGATGTCCTTTAGCACTCTTTCTAAAGTTGGTTTGGTGGGTATGAATTTCTTTAGTTGTTCTTTGTCATGGAAGTATCTTGTTTCTCCATTAAATTCAAAAGACAGTTTTGCTGGGTCTGTCAGTCTCGGTTGAAAGTTGTTTTCTTTTAGGGCTTAAATACTTCACTCAAAGCTTGTCTTATTTTATAAATTTTATGTTAACAGGGGGTAAAATTAAACACAACACAACAAAACAGAACAGGACATAAGAAAGCATAAATATCAAAGCTAGACAAACAGAGATCTTCACTATCTGTCATATTGTCTCTTGTTTTCTTCCAAATGGTTGTCTTTATCTTTGAATGTGGGGAGCTCATAATAAATAACATAGTCAATCTTTTCCCAAGATATGTAGCTCACTGGCTCCCACTTGCTAAGCAGAAGGCTGGGGGAAGGGGAGCGGGGACACAGGGCGGGGTACAGGACGACATGAGATGTCTGATACTCAGCCAACACACAGGCAGGATCACAGCTGCCCCCCAGAGAGGGGAGGAGTTTCTTGTTCTCCCAGCACCCCGAGTCAACTGCACAGTGTAGGTCCCAACACACCAGGGTCTCTCTCCTTCGGGTTGCCGAAAGTCTGCCAAACTCTCAGCTGCCCCCCAGAGAGGGGAGGAGATCCTTGTTCTCCTGGCACTCTGAGTCAACTGCACATTGCAGGTCCCAAGGCCTCAGGGTCTCTCCCCTGCAGGCCCCCCTACGCTCGCTCACCTGTTATTTCTTTCTGATGTATTGGTCATTCCATTTCCAAAGTTCTGAAATGGCCAAAAGACCACAGAAAGAATTCTCTTTAGGCTCCTGTTTGAAACCAGCAGCTACAAGCAATCTGCTGGCCTTGCTTCAGGGCCACTCCAAGCTTGTCTTAACCTGAAGGTTTGTGCTGAGAAGTCTGCTGTGATTCTAATAGGCTTTCCTTGATAGGTGAGTTGTTTCTTTTCACTAACAGTTTTTAGTATCCTGTTTTTATGCTGTATGACTGAGATCTTAATTACTATATGTGTGGGTGGAGGTTTATGTTGTTTATAACTGTGTGGAATTCTACATGCTTCACTTATTTATATATCTGATTTTCCCCCATGTTTGGGAAATTTTCTGCCATTATTTCTGTGAACGGCTTAGCTATATCCTTCGCATTGTCTCCTGCCTCCTCATTAATGCCTATTACACTAACATTGTTTCTCCTGGCATCATCTTGTAGCTGTTGGATTTTCATTTCATGCTGCTTTTTATAAGCTCTACCCTTTCAAGATTGCTATCTGTGATCCTGTCCTCACATCCAAAATTCTAACCTCAGCTTCATTTAAGCAGTTTTGTAGGCTTTCAATACAATTTTTTGTTTCTTGTATATCTCTTTTGATTTGTTTCATGGATTCTGCTTGTTTTCTGCATTGTTTTTTCAAAGTTTCAATCAATTTCACATGCTCCTGTAGTTTCTTATCTATTTCTTCTCTAGCTATGTTCAACAGCTCATTTACTAAGGTTGTTACTTTTATCTTTACATTAGACATTATTTCTAATTTGAGTTCCTCCATACCCTCATGGATTTGTTTCTTTACTTCATTTGCTATCTTTTCAGAGAGTTCTGGTGTATGGCTTTTAGGGTCCTCTATTTCATTATCACCTGCACTTGCCCCTGATGTACTAGATGTTAGGGATGGCATTTTGCCTTTTTGTTTAGCGATTTTCAACTTTTGGGTGAATTTCTGGTCTTTCTTTCCAACTTTCTGCAGTGTGTATTTCAGGATTCTACTGTGTGGTTGATGTTTGTCAAATTGCTGTGTACTACAATGAAGAAGAGATCCAGTCTCTTGAATTCCTCCTACTGTGCCTGTTGGATGAGTCCTATATTCTTTCTGGGTTAACTAGCCCAGAAGTATTGATGTAGGGCAACTCTTAGTTCCTGCTGTTGTTATATCTTCAGGTTGTGGTAGGCCACCAGGTCTCCCTGGCTATAGTGTTTGTGTCAGCTGAGGCCCTACTGTGTCACTGGGTGTCTCATAAGTTCTTTCAATTTCCTCTAAGTTGGGGTGGGGTAATATTGGCTCACTCCTCAACCTGTCTTATATTCTCTGTGTGTGAGAGGGGGTTACCCCTTCTCTTGCCAGGTTAGCCAAGGTTTGACACTTGGAGGGAGTTTCACTTCTGCTCCTATTTACCCACTGCAGACCTCTATTTTATGAGGAAGCTCACCACACTGACTCAAGCCTAATGAGGTCTTCTGTTCAGGTGAGGGATTCCTGAGCCTCTCATAAAGCCACCATTGTAGTCTACTGTAATCCAGTGTTCCCGGTGGAAGGGCGGGACCAGCTGATGTGGTCCCAGGGAGCTCAGGCCTGTGGAAGGCTTCCTAGATGTTCCTGGAGAATGTGGGGGCCCAGAAGAGTCCGTCCAAGGCACCTTAGGCCCTGTGCAAATGACCCATGCAATGTCCCCAGTCCCAAATAGCCTGGGCCCAGCTGCTGGTCTCTGCAACATGCCCAGTCCTGAACAGACCAGGTCGAGCTGCCAGTCTCTATGATGTTCCCTGTGAGTGAAGGGCGGGCCTACCAGTCCCAAATAGCCTAGGACAAGATGTTACTTCCCCGAGGTTCCCAGTCCCAAACAGACCAAGCCGAGCTGCCGGTCCCCATGATGTTCCCAGTCCCAAACAGATCAGGCTGAAATGACGGTCTCTGTGAGGCTCCCTGTGGGTGAAGGGCAGACCTACCAGCCCCAAATAGCCCAAGCCAAGATGCTGGTCCCCGCAATGCTCTCAGTCCCAAACAGTGCTTTTTCTTTTAATTCAGTCGGTCACTCTCAGTCTTTTATGTGGAGGGTTCAGCCTAGCCACATTGAGTGATATTACTAAGATATGTTTGTTATTTTCTATCACTGAATTCTTTCTTTATCTGTTGGTTTATGCTTTGGAAACTATTTTCATGATTTTTGTTGCTGTATACCTATTGACTTACTAGTATCCTGTGTGTGTTTTTAGTTACATCCTTTTTCAAAAACTTATTTTATTTAAAGAGAAAAAAGAACCCAACAAAACAAAACAGAATAAAGGGTAGTAACAATACAGAATTCCAAGGAAAAAAGGAAAAGAACACCAGCACCAAAGAAAACATGAAGAAATCATTACTTGAGAAATTACATACTGACATCTTAGAAATAGTTGCTCAAATTACAAAATTAACACATGCAAAGTAGACATTCAAACAGTGAGAGTGTTAACAGTTCTGCTCCATGATCTAACAAAAACAGTAATATGGTCATCCATTTTACACACTTAAACAAAAATGCAATTATATCAAAAGGGTAAAATTAAACACAAGTAAACAGAACAAAGCAGATCACAATGTAAGAAAGCAATGTAAGAGACATAAATTTCAAAGCTAGACAATTGGAGATATCCATACCTTATTGATCATATACACTCTTGTTATCTTCCAACTAGTTGTCCATATCATCACATACAGGGAATTCACATGAAACAACATAGTATGGAACTGATATGGACCGGACGAGGAAGGCATTTCAGTTCTTCAAGACCAGACAATAGGGAAGCCAAGAATGGCTGTCATAGTGTCTCTCTTTCTCTTCAAAACAGCTGTCCATGCCTTCATGTGTGTTGAACTTAAGCAAAACAAAACACGCTAAAATCACTTTGAACAAAGAATGATAGTATTGCTGAATTTCACATCATGGCATTACATAGTCAGCACTGGGTACTGGAGTGTCTCTTTTTCTTCAGTGTAGTTGCTCATTTCATCATGTCTTACATAGTTGGTTCTTGTAAACTGTTTATAAGCTCTACACATGCATGAGTCTCTACATGTATATATATCCTTTCTGTATTAGAGGGAAAAGTTAAACAAAGCAAGACAAAACAAAACAATTCCTAGAAAAGCATGAAGTGAAAAAGTCATATAAAACCAGAATACAAGGTGATCTACAATGGTTAGCATGATGTCTCAGCAGTATATAACAACATTAATAAAAACAAAGCATTGGAGACGTTGTAAGACTTCAAAAGCATGTAATAATCAAACCAGACTGGGTATCAGTGAATCTTGTCATCTACAGTGTAGTTGCCTATACTCTTAGACTTGATACTATCAATCATAACACATTTGAACAAAATCAGTCAATACAAAACAGCAATCTAACAAATCAGATTCAAATAAGATCAGTCATAATAAGACAGTATAAGCTATACCAGGCTTCAGATTAAGTTGATAGGAAATTAAGGATGATTACCATATGTCCTGCTATTTTTGGGATAGCTGTCCATGCCCTCAAATCTAGTGTAAGCAGACAAGCTGGAACAGCATGCAATCCATCTAAGAGAGTGGTGAGAATAATGTAGATTTTAAATCTTGTTACCCTATTAATAATATCCTCTCCCTTCCTTTTTTAGACAATTTCTGCCCTTTCACTCCCATAGGGTGAACTGCTTTTTTTGGGTCCCACTAACTCCCTTCTGCAGAGCATCTTGATGCACCCTATCTGCTGATCTACTCTGCCTGTGTTTCTTTATTTGAATTAAATATATGGTTTCAATGTGCATCCATTTACCTCGAAAAGTCTCAAGGTTTTCCTTCTTTATGGCTAAGTAATATTGCATCACAAAATAAAACTTTTTTATCCATACTTTGCTTGATGGAAATTTAGCTTGTTTTGAAGTTTACACTAATACAAAATGTGCTGTTATGTTTATGCTGTATGATGTTTTTAATTCTTCAAAAACATAATCAGAAAGGGAATAACGTAGTCAAAGGAGACCATTACTCCTAGGCCTTTGCGGAATCTTCATGCAGATTTCCAAAATCCTTGCCCTAGTCTACATTTCCACCAACATGTGAAAGGGTTCTATTTTCCCCACAGTACCAATAGCACTTCTTGGTTGATGAACTGATCATAGTTATGCTTTGTGGAGATGGAATCTCATTGTTTTAAAACATATCTCTTTAATTATCAGAGATGTTAAACATATTTTCACATCTTAATTTGTATTTGTGTTTCTTTTCAGAATCGTCTACTCATGGCAGATGCCCATTTTTTGGTTGAGTCTTTAGATTTGGAGGCATTTGACTTTTATGGATTCTTTATATGTTCCTTGTATTACTCATTCACGTGCATCTCAAATGGATAGGACTTTTTCCAACTCTGTGTTGTCTTTTCACTCTGTTAGTGACTTCCTTTGCTCTACAAAAGCTTTTAATTAAGGCAAGATGCCAACTGTTAATTCTTTGTATTTTCCATGCATGTACAAATATATCTTCAATGGTTCTACCTTTTGTCTCTTCCAGCCAATTGGGTGTTTCTGCCTTAAAACACATAGATCATTGACCCATTATGACTTTAGTTCAGGCCATAATGATCAACATGGGTTTGGTTTAACCTTTGATGTGTGGAAAGCCAGGTTTAATTGATCCATTTATTAAAGAGGATTTCTTTTTTCCAGTAATTATTGTTAGTCACTGTGCCAAAGATAAAAAGCTCAGTGTTTGAAACAGTTTTTGCTTTTTATTATTCTCATGTTTGTTGCTTTGACAGCACCTTCCTGCTTTTATTTGTAGTATATTTTTAAATGTGGTAATTTGATCCCCTTTTCTTTGCTTTTGTTGCCCAGAATTGTTTTTGGTATTCTAAGGTCTCTTCTGATTCCAAAGAATTTGAGCAATGTTTGTATTGCCTGGTTCTGTGAGGTATTCTAATGGTATTTCCAGTGGGATTCCCTTAAATCTGTATAACAATTTTGGGAGTATACCAATTTCCACTGTTACTTCTTTGTATGAAAATGAAAATGAAAATGAAAATGTTATCTTTGCACTTCCCATATCTTGTTCAAAATTCTCAGAGTGCTTTAGTTCAAATGGAGAAATCATTTACGTTCCTTGTTAGATTGATTCCCAAGTACTTCAATTTCAGTAGGGAGCAATAGTGAGGGTGTGGTTTCCCTCATTTCTGTCCCTGTGGGTTTGTTAGTTTTGTACAGTAAAGACTTTAATTTTTGAATATTGGCTAGGTATCAAGGTATGCAGCTGAACCTGTTTAGTAAATGTAGAGTACTTTGGTAAAGTTTTTTGATTTTACCTGAACCTGTTTAGTAAATGTGGAGTACTTTGGTAAAGTTTTTTGATTATCTCTGTACAGTAATGCCTGCAAATAATAAGTTAGTTTTCGGTGTTTCTATTTTGTTCATTTTATCTTTGTTTAAATGCTCGAGCTAATATTTCCAGATCTATTTTGATTATGAATTTTGATAATGGATATCCTTGTCTTGTTCTTGGTTTTAAAGAGAAAGCTTTCAATTTTTCACCATTTAATATTGGCCGTTGTTTTTGCATAGACAGTGTCTTGGTTAATTTTACTGTTCTGTCATTTTGAGAACAAAACACATGCTACTGTAAAGGAAGGAAGGGTTATTTAGCTCACTGTTTGTAGAGGTTTCAGTCCATAATCAACTGGCTCCAAGGCAGTGCGGCATGTCACAGGAACATTTCAAGGCAGCTGCCAGAGCAAATGTGTAGCCAGAGCAAAAAGGGAGGAAAAATAAGCCTCTTTTCCTCTCTTAGATCCTATACAGGCCACAGGACAGTATCTTCTCCAGGGCAGGCATAGCACTCACAAAATCTCTGTGCCCTCCTGTTGCACAGGATGAGAATATTTATAAAGGAAAACCCTGGCTCCCTGCGGAGTCTTTCGATTAAGACTTCTAAACTTCTCAACTTGACACAATGTATCAAGCACAACTGATGGCTTTTACCAGATTGAGATAAAGAACATGTATTCCAATTTTCTGTACTTTTTATCACAAATGTGTCAGATTTTGTCAAAAATGTTTTTATCTGTGGAGATGATCACATTTTTATCTTTCTGTGTGTTAATGTGTTGTACTACTTCTATTGATTTATCTAGGTTGAACCATTTGTGCATAGCTGGGATAAACTCTACTTGTTCATGGTATATAACATTCTTGATGATTTGCTGAATTCTTCTTTCCAGTATCTTGTTGAGAATCTTTGAATCTATGTTCCATAGGGAGATTTTCCTGTAGTTCAGTTTTACTGGTTGGGTCCTTCTCTGGTTTTAGGAGCAGAGTATTATGTACTTCCAGGACTTACTTTGGTAATATTGCTTCTCTTTCAATTCCATTATAGCGTTTGCCAGGTAATGGCAGTAAACTTTTTCTAAGTTTCTTGGGAAATTCAACAGTGAATCCATCAGGACCTGGGCTTTTCCTCATTGGTAAGTTTTTAATTGCATTTTGAATTTTCCGCCAGGCCCAGTGGCACATGTCTGTAATCTCAGGACTCTCGGTTCAGATGCAGGATGATCAATGTTTGAGTCCAGCCTGGGCTACCTGGTGATGTCAAACCCAACCTGGACTCATCAGGTCCTATCTTAAAAAATAAAAACAGAGAAATGAATTTGAATTCCTTTGACTGACATTGGGTTCCTCAGAATCTTGACCCAGTTTTGTTAATTCCTATGTATCTAGGAATCTGCCCATTCTTTCTGTTTTCCATATTATTTGATTAACATTTCTCAAAATATGTATTGGTGTTCTTCTGCATTCAGGAAGGATCTGCTGATTTCACTATTCTGATTGGGAAGTGAATGAATTTGAGTCTTTTCTTTCCTTTTTTGATTTACTGGAATAGAAATACTACATTTCATTTTGGTTATGGTAAGAAGCAGAAATATGCTGCAGGAGAGTAAGCCACAGTTTCTGGATTGCAAAAAATGACAGTGTGCTCTCTAGTGTATTTTATTCCATGAAGTACGTAATATAGGTATGAAAGAGATTTAATTTTAGATGATCCTACAGAACTAAATAATTTATGTGTCTATTCATGATTAAGGCGGGCAAGCTATACTGTTGATTGCATTATGGGTATCTAATGCATTGTTCACTTAGGTTTTCCTATCATAGGTTTGTAGAAACTCAATCCTATCAGACATTAAGCAGTGTTTGTAATAGAGAACACACTATAAAACACCTCAAAAATTATTTCCATGTTAAAAGTATTATAAAAAAATAGGAATAGGACACAAACGGGGACTGAGTTACATACAGTTTGCACAAAATATGTTTTGATTGAAAACATTTGCTTTCAAACATACATTAAACATACATATATTACACACTAGAGGATGGAACTTACAATGAAAAATATCATCATAGAAATGTATGCAAAAATAGGCAAGAACACAGTATAAATAATGATCTGAGGGAAACCGAGCAACCACCTAGATACTCTGGTGAGTGGCTGTAGCCCCAGGGTGAGTAGCAACAGGGTCTCCTGAGATCTGTGTCATGTTGCAACTTAGGGTGCTGCGAAACTGAGCAACCAGCCAGCCACCCTGGTTAAGTGGCTGTGGTCTGGCAAGCTGCAGCTACCCCAGGAAGAAAAGTAGCAGCGTCCTCCTGAGATCCATGCCATGTGGAAACTTAGGGCACTGGGAAACCAACCAGCCTGCCGCCCTGGTAACTGGTTGTGAGTCTACTGGCATTTGCGCTGAGAATCAAACATTCCATTCCCCCACCCCTTTAGCAAGTGGGAGTCAGAGATCTGAGCAGGGTTGACCATACGTAATATAGAAAATAAGGGGAATTTCCTTCTACCATCTCTTTGAAGGCAGATTTTTTTTATCATGGTTTGCTTTGTCCTGGTTAATGGTATTGCTCTATTCAATATTTTGTTTTGGTAAGCTCTATAATATTTTGTTATTTCCTTTGATTTTGCTATACCTCATTGAAAGCACAACTATTGTGAAGATAGTATGATATACTATGGTACCTATTAGTGTTATCCCAGTAACCTGCTGTGAAGTTCTATACCACTTTCACTACACTGTCTCAATTGGCTTTATTCCATCCCATTATGTTGTATTTTACTACCTTCAAATTAGTAAAAAGATTAAAAAATTAAAAAAAGAAACACATTTAACTTGAAAGGAAATTTATAGACTGAAAATCAAAGGGGAGAAAGAAATTGTTCCATACAACAGATCAGACAAAAAGCAAGGGTAACTTCCTCATTAACCACAAAATGGATCAGAAATATATGGTATTTTCATACAGTGGAAAGCTACCCAAATGTAACGTGGAATAATCTTGAAGCTCTTGTACATAAATGGATGCAACTGGAGATCATATTCATGGACAAAAGTTTGAACTCATACAGGTGAACCCTAGCAAAAAAAAAAAAATAGGAGTTAGAGAAATCAAAAAAGCACAATGTATATTATAAAAGTGATAGGAGAGGAAACCCCTGGGAGAAGGTAGTGACACTGTTCACTTCTTATTGTCTTGGCTTCAACTCTTGTATTGTTTTCATAATTTTATTAGGCTTAGTTTTGTTCTATGTTGTTCTGTTCGATTTTACTGTGTCTGAAGGTATGGGCAGCTATTTTGAACATAATGGGGTAGTTTCATATGTAAAAACAATGATTATCAAAGATATTATGGCATCAAAGCATCTGGGAATAGAACAAAAGCATTAATCTCATAACATACAGTTGCAACCGTGCTTTCCAGAAAAGTTCCACAGATGATGAACACTGCATTCAAAATGTTGTTATAAATTAATTTGTTTTTTTCTGGACAGATTACTCTAAATAATAATTTCCTATAGAAGACAACTTTTGGTCATGCGGTGAAATGGTACTCAGATGAATCTTCCCCAGAGTTCCCCCTCTTCTCCTGTAGCTATATGTTTTTGTTCTGCTAGAGGCAAGATTGTCAACTATTTACTGTGAGAGTTTATGTCATCCTGTTCTTACAGAATTTATAAGGTTCTGTCTGCTTTCAAGGCTGCTATAAATTACTCTAAGTGTTTCCATGCCCTTTTTTGCCACCACACAATTTCTAAAGTCCAATCCCTTAGGTCTGATAACTTGAATTCTACAACAGTGGGATTGTGACAATGAAAAGCATAGAGAAGTATGGTTTATGTTTGGTATCTGTGGATAAAAAGATACCAGTGAAGCAAATTAAGCCATTGCAATGTAAACATGAAAAATGTCATGTGAAAAAAATACCTTTATTTAAATTACAGTATGGAAAGCAAAATATGCAATGTATGTACATGACACAATATATATAGCTATTGATACACAAGCAGGTTATATGAAAACTGAAATATGCTAATTTACAAGTTCTGTGAGCAAAACTGAACTATGTCAAAAGGTCATGTTAACAAGTCTTTGAAAACAAATTATCAGTAAGATATATAGCATCAAATTAACAATATCATTTGTTACACAGAATATAGAAAACCCACCAAAAATTGAAAAAAAAGTGCAAAATTCTAATACTGAAAATTACAAAAGTATGATTTTAATGTCCTATTCCTTCCAAAACTATGGAAAAAACAAAAACAACAAAAACCTTAATGGTACTTTAGAGTAAAAAATACATTTTGATCAATCATGCTCAATTAAGACCTTTTGGACTAAGCTGAGACATTCAGACAAAAACACCTCATTCTCGTAGCTCAATATTTTTAAACACTGCCCATAAATAATCTACATATGTGATCTATTAAAAACCACATAATTTACATAGTTTTCCTTGGAATATTTGTGAAGAAACATTAACATAAAACACTTTGCTTTGCATTATTTTATTTTAAAGAATTTCACTAAATGAAGCATCTTTTCTTTTTTTTTAAATTGTTATCGGGAATCAA
>PVJX010034131.1:0-19173 GCA_004027295.1 Dolichotis patagonum
GACTGACTTATTTATTAAAGCAACAACTTGCCTGAGGTGCAAGGGAACAAGGGATATTTGATGTCAGAGTTAGGAAAAAAGTTAACATTGCCTGATTACAAGTTCTCTATCCAGATGTATTCTAGTACAAACTATTAAAGGAACATTTGTATCAGAATGCATCAGAAGCGTTGACACCGAAGTTACATGTTTATATTACATGGGTTATTTACATTTAAAAAAACTCAATATTCTTGAAGTTCAAATTAGAAGTGTTTTGTTTTTACTACTTTTATAATTACACAAATCAAAGAATCACTCAGATCCCAAGATACAGTTTAAGGATGATTCCTATACTCAGCAACTGACATCAAATTAATAACAAAGCTCACTTATATATCAAATTGCACTTATTCGGTACAGATAGTCCAGTTCCCCCTGCAAAGTTGAATATGTATTTGTCTCCAAGTGCAATCCTGGTTATTCTGCTGATAAGTTTTTTAAGGGCAATTTTTGACATTCTATAAAGCAAAAAATTATAGACTGAGAGCTGGAAGAAACTACCATTTGATCTAACCTATTCCTGAATTTTAGAGGTGAAAAAAACTAAAGCCCAAAAAAAGTAAAACTGATCTTCCCAGGGTTTTCCATACTTTAAAAACTATTTTCAATATTTTAAAAACATGGAAAACAATATAAAGTTTCTGAAAATTTGATTTCAAAATATTAGACATTTACTACCAGTTTGATGTTTTCAAACCTTCTCAAAGCTTGACAATGAATTTGTAAATTCAGGAAGAAGATTTTCAAGGGAATGCTTGAGGGTCTGACTGTAAGAATTCACCTTTGTAATATCCATGGTAGATAGTGTGGGATATTGAGAACCTCGGTCAGTGTTTATTGAGGATCTGTTAAGTGTCAGCGCATAGTAAATACCTCCTAAAGGCTATCTCAGCTCATTCTCACGATAACCCTACACAATCGATATTACTTTTCCCAACATTCAGAAGAAAAAACAGGTTCAAAGAGATAAAATCATTGGTAAAATTGATAAAATCGTCCAAATCATTGATAAAATTGTCCAAAATCATTGGTGCTGGGTTGAAGCTGGGACTGACTTAAATCAACTGTTGCATGATTTACACTATTTGTCTTAGAATACAATGAACAAAAAGATAGTTTGATCCTAGGTATCATCCAAGCTGGTACTGTGATGTAACAGCCAAAATCTATTAACTAGAGTTCTCAACTCATCATCCTAGGACTGGTACCTTCTAGTTTCAAGAGCAGTGTTATTAGCCATCTGGTCAAAGTAAAATTAATGATGGTTGAAAGGTATTAGAATTCCCCTCCTTTCATACTCAGTTACTAAGGAACTAAGTAACCAACTATACTGCTTAAAAAGTGTATACTCAACATAAAATGTCACTCTAAGAAGTTATAAATTTTTTATAACTTTTTTTAAATAAGGAAGCACATACATGCTCACCTAAACAAGTTTCCTTTTGCCTAAAAGACCAGGGAGACATTGATCCAAAATGAAAATAATGGATTAAAAAAAGTTCTACATTCATCAACCTAAGCATTAAAACGCAGTTAGGACTATAATAATTGATTCTTAAAGCTTCCAATTTAAATTTAGAGATTTGGCTTAGAAATCCCTGGAACAAACAATTATCCATTATTCCTTACCTAAGTAATGAAAAAATGTCTTCATATTAGCTATACTCACAATGTAGATCGAATATTCCCTCTCCCTCCCTCCCTCCCTCCCTCTGCTAACAGTGGCACATATTTAAGTTTCTCTGGACTACTTACTAATTGTTAAAATACATCTGTTTACCTTGATACTGTAGGTATTTACCAACTTCAACAAATATGTAGTGATGTACTAAGCAAACAATATAAACCCAAGTCTCTTCCCCCACCTTGAGGCTTTGACCTGGAGCTCAAGAGAAAGAGGAGGATCATCATGGAAGGTAGAAAGTTGCTAAGAAATATTTGTTATAGTTTCATATTTAGCTACTTTTGATGATCAATACTCTTATTTTAGGATTATTCATAGAAAACAAGAAATGATTCACACTAGTTTCTGGTATTAACAGCAAGTACCCAATCAGATTGATTATGTTCACAGATTTTACAGCCTAAGAAAATATTACTAGCCAAGGAGCCTAATATTTTTATCAGTTTTGCCACATCTACCATATAATCAAAAACCAAATTCAGGGCCACCCTGATGCAAAAACACTTTAAGTCAGTTAAAGACAAGAATAACAGCTTTTGGCATTTTTCAAAAGCTAAAAGTTTATTAAAAGAGGTAAGGAAAAAATGTCCTAGGCTCTCTTTCTATTGCCATAGGAACAACAAATTAAAAGGAGAAAGTGGTTGCAGGCACCCTGTCTTCTGATTGGCTGGCTGGAAGAAGTTCTCACAAAAGCTTAACTTGAGTCTGTTTCTAGATGGGACTATTTTGAATCTCCTGCCCTGATTCTTTCTCAAAGAGGCAATTCTTTTAAAAGCTACCCATGGAGGTATTTTATGTTAATCATCTCTGTTATTCTGATTTGGAAGTTTGCCTTATTACAGATTTTCTATTATCGTTTCCCAAATCTTTTCTCATTAAACTGCTTCCCACAGAATTATTACCAGCTTCTTTTAACAGCTAACCAAACTGAGTAGATACACTGTTCCATTCAACAAAAAACTTACTTGATCTTATATCTAGCTGCACAAAGAAAAGCAATTAAGACATTAGGTCTATCCTTTAGAAGCTCATAGAAGGGAATGTTGAAAATGTAAACACATACACAGAGAGAGAGAAAGGGAGAAAGAGAAGAGACAGACAGACAGGGGAAGAGAAACACACAGAAAAGGAGAGAAAGGGGGGAAAGAGAAAAGGAGAGAGAGAAAGGAGAGAGAAAAAAGAGAAACAGCGAGTGAGAGGAAAAAAAGGAGGAAGGGAGGGAGGGAGAGATTCACTGATTGACTGATTGACTGCAGGAATAAACAAAGCCCAAGAACTAAAACATGCAAGGATGTGCAGTCAAGTTAGCACTAAAATATTTCAGTGTGTGTAAGATGTGAGGAAAGCTTCGAAACCTAGAAGAAGGTTAAATCACCAAATTTTCTTCTGCATCTTTCAATCCAAAGTGGGACATCATCTTGTAACACAGCGTCTCTTAAATTGTGTGCTGCAGCCCAGATATAGTCTCATTTTTATATCAGTATGTGCATAATTCTTTTTCAAGTCAATATATATACTGTTTGAACAGTACTTGTCAGAGTAACAGAAGAGGGTCACGCAACAAAAGAGCTGGGGAGGAGAAACTGAGGTGAGATTCCTAGACCAAGAAAAACGGTGTGAAGCATGGTATCAAGCCAAAGCCAAGCCATTGCAAGACAGGAACAAGGAAAATTCCTGTTTTCTAGAATATATGGGAAACAAACAAGAAGTCTATTCAACAGCAACTCAATGACAAAGGATGGAAGTACCAAAAAAAAAGTGATTTTATAGATACATGAATTCTGTCAAAGACTAATAAGAATGCTTTGAACTTTTTAATTCCTTCAGGTGAGACAGCAAAAAATGTTAATATTCAAATCACTGTTAAGGATGACAAGACAGCTCTTAAACTGTTTTCAGCAGGAGAATGAGCCTTGGTAACTTGAAACAAGCAAGATTTGAAGAAAAATAAAAAGTTTAAGTTATCTTCGAGGATCAATCAATGAGACAGTATTTCATTTTGGTTTATAGCCAGTGCATACTTTCAGCTAGGCTACAAAGAATAAATACAAGGGCCAGTACTTACCAACTTTCATACTCAAACTCCTTTTCTGCCCATAAAACCTCTACCACACCCCCTTTATATAAAACAAAAAGTGCATTGTAATGAAATAGAGGCTACAGGGAAAAAATAAAATATCCATTTCATGGCAGCCATTTGGTGTAACACACTCTCCACTGAAAATCTCCAGCCAGGAATGGGGATTGGATCCTAAAAAGTCATCCAGAAAGAATGTGGGTTCAAGGGGCATAAACGATGCCAGCTCTCTAAAACTGGTTTTGAGAGCCAGAGTCCCTATTCAGTTTCAAGCTTGTCTTGCTCATCAAGACAAAAAGCACAAACATTAAAGTTAATCCAAATTAGGAACTGTCCTACTGTCTCATTTCTTCAACTGTTGCTCTTCAAGGAGCAATATTATCTGCAGTGAAACACTGAGAACCTAGGATTTTGCTGCTAAATAGCTGATGTGACCCATCAAGAAACAGCAAACTCGGGCAGGGGATTTAGCTCAGCGGCATAAGCACCTGCCTTGCAAGCTCATGATCGTGAGTTTGATCCTCGGTACCAAAGAAAAAAAGAAACAGCAAACTCGCACCAATATAAGTGTTCTGGTTTAAAATCAAGAATTACGATAGAGTATTTAAGTGGCATAATAAAAATTCACAATTTCACGGCATTTTTCATAGCCTTTTAAAGAACTGAATTTTAGCCTAGCCTTCATGTGTAACACACTTTCTTTTGCAAATAATCACATTTTATTTTAACAAATTTCACAGCAAATGTGACATATAACTAAGACAGTTAACATTTTAATTCTTAGCAACTGTTATTTTAGAATTATATAATTATTTGTCATCCATACTACACTACAGTGTATTCTTAGGCCAGGACACATAGTAAGGGAAGAAAATGGCACAGAGAAAAAAGGGAAAGAAAAAGTATGAAAAGAATGAGAAAAACTGAAATTTGTATCTCCCAAGTTTTAATGAATTACACATGCCAAGGGCCGGGGATTTAGTTCAGTGGCTCACATGCTTACATGGTTAAGCGCAAGGTCATGAGTTCAATCTCCTGTACTCCCAAAAAAAACCAAAAAACTGACCATACACACAGTCGAAGAGTAGGGGCTATCAGGACTCAAAGTCACTAATATGTTTAAACGACTTCTAATGTTCAAGCAACCGCCTCATCTTGAGTGGTTTTTGAAGATAAAACACCCAAACCCAAAAGCTAACAAAACTACAGTGGTAGCCAGCTGTAGCAGCACATACCTGTAATCGCAGCACGAAGGGTGAGTCAAAAGAATCACAATGAGCTCAAGGCCAGCCTGAACTACATAGCACAACCCAGTCTCATAACAAACTAACAAAGAAACAAACAAAAAAGACACTATAATGAATCTTTACGGCCATCTTTGGTAGAAAGAAGAGCAATTTTCTTTTTTTCTTTTTTAATTAATTTTTTTATTTATATATTAAATGTGTTTGCTTATTTTGTGGTGCTGGGTATCAAACCCAGGGCCTCACAAGATAACACAAGAGTTCTACCACTGAGCTCCAACCCCTCTTTCTAAATATTTATTTGGCCACATTTTCTGATTTTTCTCCAATGACCACCGAATGCTTAAGTACTTTTTTTTTTTTTTTTTTGGTGGTACTGGGGATCAAACTCATTACCTTGTGCTTGCCAGGCAGGTGCTTACACCGCTGAGCTAAATCCCCAGCCCTTTAAGTACCATTTTAAACTATCTTGTAAAAAAATTTGGGGGGTCCGGGGATCTACCTCAGTAGTATAAGTCCTTATCTCGCAAGTGCAAGGTCTTGAGTTCAATCCCTTGTACCAAAAAAAAAAAAAAACTTTGTTTCAGTTTGGAGTTTGGGGGTTTTGTTTTTTGTTTTTCCTATTTTTGTGGTCCTGGGGATAGGACCTATGGTAGGCAAGCACTCACTCACCAAGTTACATCTTTAGCCTATATTGTATAATTTTAGTGTAGCCTTATTTTAATTATCAAGGGTAACCTGAAAATTTAAATAAAAGACAAATAATTTTCCCATGAAGCAATTTTAAGTCCATTCTAAGTATCTGTCATTTAAAATGTGTAAAACCAATCAGTGATCCTTGAAAAGAGCAATGAACATCAAAATTATAATGGCTTATTTCTGAAGAAATCCAAGGAGAGAAATCATCTTTGTCCACTTCACAAGTATCACCCATAATTCAAAAATATCATCAGGTTTTTCAGAGCTCTTACAGAAGCCGGAGAGGAGAAGGATTAAATGTTTGAGGGGGGAAGTGGAATCTCTATTCTAAGCAGCATGACAGAGAACAGGATGTAACAAAATAAGCTATTTCCGGCACAGCCGCATGGGTCCTAAATTGTACACTAAGACCAGTATGAGATTCAGTTGCCAAGTAGGAAGAGCATACACCAGCAAGTTCCAGGTCTGACCAGTGTGAACCCCCCAGTCCCCATGGGGTTTATCAAAAATCCATAAATCCCTAAGACTGAAAAGAATTTAACAACAGTTAAATTAAGGATATTTGGATTTTTGTCAGTGAGCATCTGTGGTCCAATCAGGAATGTGGTTAAGGATGAGAGGAGACCACTGAACTGTAAGTTTAACCTCATTTTCAAAGAAAATGATAAATGTTATTAAAGTTCACCCAAAACAGATAAATTAGAAGAGGAATATAAATTGAGGCTGTACAATTACACTAATTCTCATAGCATCTCTGACCAGACAGATACCTGAGTCTTACAGAGGAAGAAATGCAACACCAAAGACATTTAATAACTTGTCAGAGGTCAAAAGTAGCAGAACTGCAATTCTGATTTCAAAATTCCTATTTGCTTTCCTAATCTAGACTTGTCACTTCCTTTAACTGACATTAAACTCCCTGAAGCAGCAAGTTCCCCTGGTTTATTTTCACAATTTATCTGTCACTAATCTATACTGCTTATGGGATTGTAACTGTGAAATTGGCACAATCTCTGAGAGGCAACTCTGCAATGCATAGTCAATACTTACAAAACTTGTGTCATCTGACTCAGCAATTTCACATGTAAGAAATTATATTAAGGGGAAAAAACAACAGAGAAGTCCAGCAATATAGCTGTTTGTCATAGCACTGTTCATTATAACAAAGGAAAAATGCCAACACCAGGGATCGGTTCAATAAATTAGAGATTACATAGGAGACAGAATGTCTCCAGCAAATAAAAATTGTTTTGTAAAAACATATTGTACTGTAATCCCAGCATTTGGGAGGCTGCAGCAGGAGGATCATTGCAAGTTCGAGACCAGCCTGTGTTACAAAGTGAGCCCAAGGTCAGCCTGAACCGCATAGTGAGACCCTGTCTCCAAAAGAAAGACGAAGATGAAGAAGATGAAGAAGATGAAAAAGAAGACAAAGAAGATGAAGCATATTGTAGACCCAAAAGGAAGTATACAATATTTAAGAAGAAAGTTCCAATACAGTGAAAGAGTTAAAGAAACATAAACGACTGGCCCTGAAGCAAGGCCAGCAGATTACTATAGCTGCTGGTTTCAAACAGGAGCCTAAAGAGAATTCTTTCTGTGGTCTATTGGCTATTTCAGAACTTTGGAAATGAAATGGTCAGCTCATCAGAAAGAAATAGCAGGTGAGTGTGGCAGACTTCCGGCAGCCTGCATCAGAGAGACCCTGGCACTCGGGACCTGCACCATGCAGTTGACTTGGGGTGCTGGGAGAACAAGGAACTCTTTCCCTCTCTGGGGGGCGGCTGTGAGCCTGCCAGCGCATGCAGGTTGAGAATCAAACATCTCATGTCGTCCTGTCCCCTGTCCCGTCCCCTGTCCCGTGCCCCCCCCTTAGAGCAAGTGGGAGCCAGTGAACTACACATCTTGTGAAAAGATTGGCTATGTTATTTAGTATGAACTCCCCGTATGCAAAGATATGGACAACTATTTGGAAGAAAACAAGAGACAATGACAGATAGTGAAGATCTCTGGTTGTCTAGCTTTGAAATTATGCTTTCTTATGTCCTGTTCTGTTCTGTTTTGTTTAATTTTACCCCTTTTAAAATAAAATTTAAAAACAAACAAAAAAATATAAAAGCAACAAATTAGGACTTGTATTATGATCTCATTTTTATTTAACAAATATTAAATGCAAATAGCTAGGTATAGTGGTGCACACGGGAGGCTAATGCAAGATCACCAAGAGTTTGAGGCTAGCCTAGGCTCCATGGTGAGTTTAAGGTCAGCCTGAACTACATAGCAAAATCCTGTCCAAAAAAAAAAAAAAAATACAAACAAAAACAACAGCAGGAAGTTTTTTGTCTACAATATTTTTTCAGATGTAATCAATATACAATTGGCAATACCAGGCCATCTCAAACAATACTGACATTTTCACCATTATCTGGGCATCTGTATCTGTCACAGCAGCTTGTCCCTTAATTCTACACCACTGTCCTTCAATGGAGATGGAAAGTAGCATAAAGACAGCTATCAGAGTTTAGATGTACTGAGTTGACAAAGACACTGCTCTATATTCATTTTAATGCCAATGGCTTTCACGTAATCCAGTAAGAGTACGCTGCCAGAAAACTCTTGAGTATTGATGTTTTATCCTATGAAAGTGCTAAAAATGTGATAATCCATGCTTCATACTACATGACACCTGAGAGGAATTCAAAGTAGGAAAAACTAAAAACCTACCTTGTTGAACCCTTCTACAGTGCTGGTAGAAAAGTAAATTAGTACAACCACTATGGGATCAGCATGATGATCTCTCAAAAAACTAACAATAGAAATGCTATTTGATCCAGCTATACTACTCCTTTGTATATGCCCAAAAAAATTAAAGATAGCACACCATAGCGATACATACACACTGCATGAGTCTTTAGGGGCCAGGGCAGAATGTTATGGCTTGTATTTAGACATCCCTCCAAAGCCTCCTATGGTTGGTTATAAGTGGGGCTTTCTCAGAGGTTCCTAGAGATAGACTGTGCAACACTAGAATTGATTCATGGTGCAATGCTAGCATCAAGGGCACTAGAACTAATGGTGTGAGTACTACCCATCCTAAATAGCCTGGATAACACGTGAAAGATAAAAAAAAGTTGTGGTCATCCCTTGCTACTTTGCTACCTTCCATGTGCTATGAACTGTTTCTCCTGCAATGCCTGTCTGTCATGCCACTCTGCCTTGAAGTCAGCCAATTATGGACTGAAACCTCTACACACTCTGAGCTAAATAAAATATGTCTTTCCTCCTTTAACTTTAACTTTGGCTATTTTAACACTTTATGTAAAAGACATTTAGTCCATTTCCAAAAGTTGTTAAAGTCCTAACAGTTTCAGCATTGCAGAAAAGTCCAAGTCAAAAGTCTCCTCCAAGATTTAAAGCAAACTCTTAGCTCCAAGCCTCTGTACAAATGAAAACAAAATTAAACACTTCCAACATTCAATGGCACAGGGCAGACATTTCCATTCCAAAAGTTATAAACAGGGTGATAGCAAGAAATGCGAACAAAAAAAGACCAAACAAAATCCAGCAGGGCAAACATCAAATCCTACAGTTCCACTTTCAACAACCCCAGCAATCTGTGTCAAATTATTAAGTCCAAAGGGCTTAAGTGGCTCTACCCCAATGGTTGGAGCTCCCATGGCTTCCCTCTGGGGTGGGCTCTGCTCCCTCCTTGCAGTTTTCCTCAGATGATACACAATGGTGCCCTCTACAAATTTCTGGTGTCTCCACTGCACCTCTGGCTTCACACTCACAACTTCACACACTGCCCTCTCAACAACACACTGTCTGGCCTCCCAAGCCTTCTTCTGAAATCTAGGTGGAAGCCTTCCTGATCCCCCAACTCTTGAATTTGACATGTGCCTAAAACAAGCACAGTATGGATGACACCAATGTCCACTGCCAACTGGACAGTAGTCAGGCTTTCTTCTGTCTTGGCTGTAGGGATCCAGAGCCCATGAACCAAATTCCAAGGAAAAACTTCCCAGGCTACCACCAATTTGGAACATGGTGCTCTGGGGCTGTCTTCTCAAAGCAAAGTCTTTCACTTTTGCAATTTTGAGGCTGCAAAGAGGAGTCCTGCTGCTTCCTGTGATGCTCTCAGGCCATCTTTTCTGTCGTCATCTTCTAAAATACTTGATTTTTCTTACTAGTCTTTTCAGCAACCAATTTCTCCACTGGAATCATCTTTGCAGGCCACAACATTACTGGAGCTTCCTTTCTAACAAACTCAAAAAGTTCTGAGTCATTCTGCCAGGCTCTTTGCTCTTAGTTCTCAATATAAATCTGGCTAAAAGCCCTCAACAGCAGCCATGCCACCACTTCAACATTAGACTTGAAATTTCTTCTGCAAGATTAGTCTGTGGCCCTTAATCTCAGTCTCAGGCAAAGTTTCTGGATACAGGCAAAATGCAGACTAATTTTCTGCCAAGGCATAATTCACAACATGTGGGTGTAATACCCAATGTAGTCCTTCTCAGCAAAAAACTCCTGGTCTTTACCTGCAGAACTTCTATCAGCCTTCTGGTATTCTGATCTCTGACCAGAATCTCCTATACAGTACAACCTCAAGCATTCCAGCTGTATTTTTTCAGCTGGCATCTCCAAATCTTTCCTAACTCTTCCCTTCCCAGTTCCAAAGCCAGTTCCAAAGGTTCCTGAACCAAGAGCAACAACCTCACTTCTCTGGTACCATACCCTGTCTTAGTTACTTTTCTCATTGCTGAAACAAAATATCTGACAATCAAAGTTAAAGGAGGAAAGGTTTATTTAGCACACAGTTTATAGAGGTTTCAGTCCAGGGCTGGGGACTTAGCTCAGCGGCATAAGTGCCTGCCTGGCAAGTGCAAGGTCGTGAGTTCAATCCCCAGTACCAAAGGGGAAAAAAAAAAAGGTTTCAGTCCATAATTGGCTAGCTTCAAGGCAGGGTGGCAGGGCAGACAGGCATCACAGAGGAGAAAGAGTTCATAGTGGGTGGAAGGTAGTAAAGCAGCAAGGGACGACCACAGCTCTTTCTATCCCTACCCTTAATCCTAGTGCCCTTGATCCTAGCATTGTACCATAAATCAATTCCAGCATCACAGACTCTGGATCCAGCCACCTCTGAAAAAGCCCCACCTATATGACCTCATGTGGCTTTAGGGAGACATCTAAACACAAGCCATAAAACCCACCCACATGTACCGTGCAATTCACAATAGCTAAGCTGTGGAACTAACCTAGATGTCATCAGATGGGAGAAAATGTGGCACATATACACAATAGATTATTACTATCATAGATGAAATCACATAATGTGCAGGAAAATGGATGGAAATGGCAGTCTCATAATATCACATGTTTTCTCTTGGCGGGGGAAGGACAGGAAACTAGAATGTAGACTTCTAGAGATGAAGATGGGGACCAATGCAAAGAATAAAAGGGAGAGGGCAAAAATATGGGGATGAAAATAGTCAAAATGTTATATGTATGTGCCAATATACCAAAATGAATTTTATTACAGTGAAGTCCTTGACTTATAAACACTTGAGTTACAGACTTTCACAAGTGTACTGTATAAGACTCACTCTGTCAGATGTAAATGAATGTGACTTACAAACATTCTCTGGGAACAAACTCATAAATCAGGGACTTACTGTATACTATATTACTAGTATGCACTGATTTTTTAAGTACACAGCTTCAGGTATTTTGTCATAGCAACAGAAAACAGACTAATACACCACCCCAGACATAGAAGCTGGCCATATACCTTCCAGGACCTTCTACCTATCGTCATCATAAACCAAAAAACTTCAATCAGAGAGTTTCTGGAAATGTCTGCACAGGGTCCTAATTGCCTTATAACATACCAAGCTAAAATCTTTATCCTACTTTCACAT
The DNA here is from genome assembly GCA_004027295.1 of Dolichotis patagonum. Taxonomy (NCBI): domain Eukaryota; kingdom Metazoa; phylum Chordata; class Mammalia; order Rodentia; family Caviidae; genus Dolichotis; species Dolichotis patagonum. The sequence goes on from PVJX010034131.1 coordinate 11,665, forward strand.
AAAGAGAGTAAAAGGTTTATTAACATGTTTTCAAAAGCACATCAGAACATATGAAAAGTCAAAACTTTTTCCTCCTGATGTAAGAAATACTCTCATTGTATCTAGGAAGAGCTATCAGTTTCAAGAAGATGACTGAAGCCAGGCATGGTGGCACAGGCCAGTAATCCCAACACTTGAAAGACTGAGGGTAGATCATGAGTTCAAGGCCAGCCCAAAGCTAAGCAGACCCTGACTCAAAGTACAATAAAAGGGCTGTGGGTATGGCTCAGGGTTAGAACACTTGTCCAGCATGCACATATCCCTGCATGTGAAATCTCTTACCATACAAAATATTTTAAAGAAATGCCGTTTCACTGTCTTCAATAATATTAAAACAAGTGGTATTCTCTTAGATTTATCCCTTCAAAAGACTTTCAAAGTTTCCACCATCTGACATGATCCCTGTCTTTACTGTGAACTCTGAATAACCACCTGTAGAAGGAAAACTGGCCCTAAGAAACCTGTGAATTCAAACTTTATACCAATTAAACCTCTATTCTTAACACTGTTCATTTTCCACAAATATATAGTACTTTTTTTCAGAGACCTAACCAGTCCCTACTTCAAATAAGAACATACTCCAAGTTGGTTGTCTTGATGTATAAAATTTTACAGACACACAATGATTTCAAGTAACAGTGATGATCAAAATTGTCCTTTACTTAGAATAATGGGCATGAAAAGTGAGCTGACAAAGCTAATACATATAAAGGGGCACAGTTTATCATCCCGTAATTGATTTCATAGAAAACTTCATACTTGCTCTACTTTCTCATTAGCTCATTGTTCTTGTATCCTAAATTGACCTTGGTTTCAAATAAGGAAGTTGTGCGCTTTACAGTCCAATGGGCAACTAAGAACAAATAATTTCTCTTTCAGCTGGTGCAAAGACAGCCTTAGTAAAGGATTCCTGTTGCTCGCTGCACAGCAAGGATGTCTTTGCCTTCACATTTTCTGTTTTCTGAAGGCAACTGGGTAAGGGGAGTTTTCACTGCTTGAAGCCAAGAATTTTACTGAATTCTGGAGCTGAAAGAGATTTTATAACCATTCTGTTTATGCACTTAAAATATTTTTCTAGCCCAAGTCTTCTAAATCTCTCACCATGTCCTGTTGGTATATACCCTCTTAAAAGTAGTAGATCGTGACAGCAGCTAATTACTGTCCTTTTTAAACTTCAGTTTTAATAGCTTTATAAATGACTTGGCTGTCAGTAATCAGTCAAAATATTCTTTTTTTTTTTTGGTACCGGGGATCGAACTCATGATGTCGCACTTGCCAGGCAGGCGCTTAAGCCACTGAGCTAAATCCCCAGCAGTCAAAATATTCTAAAAAGCACACAACACAGATATTATGATCACAATGCATTTTTCAGTAACACTGAGAAATACAGAATTAAGAGAATAAGAAGACAAATCTTATGGAGACATTTTCAGCTGCACTTAAGAGAAAAAACAACCTATAATCTATACATCTTTTAAGTGATAACTTAAAAATTTATAAACAACAGAAACCATTACCAAGATTGGAAAGTAAAAGAGATTGAGGCATAGAGGGTTAAATTACTCTTTTTAAATTTTTTTTTCAAAGATTAAGTATTTCTTTCATCTTTACTACTACATGTTTATTACTAATGATTACATCAATTGTAGGGAGTTGGTATTATTTTTTAGCACATCCTAATTCTTTTTACTTCCCCTCTCCTTCCCCCCACACTCCATTTCTTTGTCCCTTCTCATTGTAGAAGATCTATGGCTTTGTTTTCCACTTCAAAAATGACTTAGAAATAGCCAGACATGGTGGCACACACCTGTAATCCCAGCACTTGGGAGGCTGAGATAGGTCTGCTACAAGTTCGAGGCCAGCCTGGGCTATAAAATTCAAGACTAGCCTGAACTGCATAGTGAGACCCTGTCTCAAAAATAAATAAATATTTATTATATAAACAATAGGAAAATAAAGTAATAAGTTTCCTTATAAAAACTATATTTACTTGTCATAATTGGGTGTTCTAAATCCAAAATGATTAAGTAAAAATAAAATCACTTATCAGCCATGTATGAGACAATTTATCAATATGCCCTTAATGTTTTTAGGTCTCTATAGTGCCTTTGCACAGTACAAGTTCAAAAACTATTTGTTGGATTATCAAATGACACATAAAGTCCACAAAAGTTCACATGTAAAATGAAAATTTGACTAGGAGGTACCGGTCATAATGTTAAAAGGGGCTGAGAGAGGACATGCTTTTTGGCCATACCACCTAATCACAATGATTGATGGGAGTGATGGAAGTCAGAAGAATCCACCACTGTCACTCCCCCACACACACACACACACAAACATATACATACAGCTTAATAACAAGAATGAAAGCCAGGTGCTGATGCTGATACTGTGAAGTACCACATCTAAGGAAGAACCTGAAATCATATCTACCTCTACGCTTTCAAATTACAAAATCTCTTTTGTGACTTAAACTGATTTTGAGTTGCACAGCTTTCAAGTAGATTATCATAACAAACAAATATATAATTCAGACAACGTAAGAAAAATCTGAAAGAAGTGACATGGTCACAATCATACGGATATTGTGTTTTGCAGCTGAAACATTCTTAAACTTATATTTAGTTTCTTATGCAGTCATTTTATTCTACTCATAAATAAAGGTGTTCAAATCTAAATGTCCCAAGAATATCCCAATTCATGCCAGAATCAAAATGCTAGAGAAAAATAAATAATAATAAGAGAATAAATCAAAACTCTAAGAAAATTGCTAAAGGAAAGCTCAACATAAAAAATAAGTCTAGATTTTTCCAAGAAGTTCTGAAACCCTATACTAAGAAACGTGGCCCACATCTTTATAGGTACTCCACTCTAAGCAATGAGGCTACCAAGTACAAAACACCGAATAAGTTAATGACCTTAGAGAAAGAAGCATATTTATCATCTAAGATTATCAAAATCCTCCAAACTACTACAGATACAGACTACTATTACTGTAAACAGGGCCTAACCTGTGCTATTCCCTCTAAAAAGCCCTGTGCTGTGCATTATACCTAACTTTCCTCCAGACTTCATCTTATTGTTCTAATTTATTTTCATTTTCATATCCCCTCCTATTTTGTTTTTATCTTTATTATACTGCATGTGTCATTGTAGTCACATAATTTTTTTCTTTTGGTATAAAGCTTTTGGTATAAAGCTTACAACAGTTAATCTATAACATTAAGTTTCTAAACTGGGAAAAAAGAACATTCAAAATTTAAAAATAAACCTATAGGGCTGGGGATTTAGCTCAGCGGCATAAGCACCTGCCCTGCAAGTGCGAGGTCGTGAGTTCAATCCCTGGTACCGACTTAAAAAAAAAAAAAAAAAAAAAACCTATAGGACTAATACTGTACTGCTGATTGTGCGTAATATAAAATATGCCATTAGATGTCAGCAAATGTAATTACAACTACAACATATGGACACCCCCCCACACTCCAGTCCTGGGGGTTGAATTCAGGACCTTATGTGTAGTAGAAATATATTCTACCACTAAGCTACACCCAAGGCCCACATGTGGACGTTTTGGCAGCCAGGTACTGCTTTACTATCTACCACCAATAAATTGTAGTGGTTTTAACTCAAAAAGATGCACATGCACAGAAGTTCTATTTCTTTAGGGATCACTTACTTGGAAAAAAACAGAATATCATAATTAGGAAAGCACCATGGCAAAATGGCAAAAGCACAGGTTTTGTGTGTTTCTTTTGTTCTGGCTTTTTACTGTTACTCTAGTTTTTAACTGAGGCAGAAACTGAACCTTACTCCAACAAGCTTTTGGTCTAGCTAACCAATTTACAAGAAATAAAGAGGAACAGAATACATATCAGATCTAGTGAAAACATTATCAGGAAAACCCCAAATGGGAGCAATTATATAGAACAAATAAGCAATCCAGTTTCAATTAATAAATAGCAAGAAAAAGAGACAATTTTTATAGATTCAAACAGATTAAGAGTCTTAATTACATTACAACGTGTAAATCTGGATCCCGAGATCAAGCAGAAACTATAAAAAGCATTTATGAGAAAAACAGCAGACAAATTTCAATAGAGGGCATGCTAAAGGTACCTAACCAGTACACTTCAAAACTAACAAGGTTAGCTGGGTGTGGTAATACACACCTCTAATCAAGCACTTACTTGGGAGGCTGAGACGGAGAATCCCTGCAAGTCTGAGACCAGCATGGGCTACACAGTGAGCTTAAGGTCACCCTAAACTACACAGCAACACCCTATTTAAAAAAAAAAAAAGGGCTAGGGATTCAGCTCAGTGGCATAAGTGCCTGCCTTGCAAGCGCGTGGTCATGAGTTCGATCCCCAGTACCGATTAAAAAAAAACTAACAAAGTTATCAAAAATAAGTAATGTCCAGCCTGGCATAGTGCACATGTATAATCTCAGCACTCCAGTTGGCTGAGGCAGTGATCAATTAGTGCCAGCCCAGCCTATGCAATTTAGCAATTTACAGAGATTCTGTTTCAAATTAAAAAATAAAAAAGAGGCTGGGGATGTCGCTCAGTACAACAGCCCTGGGTTCAATAGCCAATAACATAAAACCTTAATTTAAATAAAAAGTTTAATGTTAAATTTAAAACTGCAAAAAACAAAAAAAGGGGGGGGCAAGACAGAACAGTCTGAGAAACTATCATAGTCAAGAGAACCCTGAGGACACATGAGAGTTAAGCTGAAGAACACACAGAATTCTCAAACAGTAAAAACAGATTAGGCCAGGCCTGGTGGTACATGCATATGATCCTAGCACTCTGGGAGGCTGAAGCAGAAGGATCACAATCAGTCCCAGCCTATGCAATCTAGTAAGTGAGACTGTCTCAAAACAAAAAATTAAAAAGTGCTGGAATGTATCTCAGTGCAAAAGGCCTGAGTTTAACTTCCAATATCACCAAAAAAAAAAAAGTAAAACTAAGGAAATCTGAATAAACTTTTGACACTGGTTAATAATAATTGGTTTGTTAATTGTAACAAATATACCACAATGACATGACTATTAATGAAATACGAAGGGAAAATATGGAAATTGTATACCATAGGCTCAATCTTTCTATAAAACTAAAACTATTCTACCCACTAATTTAAAAAACATGACATAAGAGGCAAATATGAATGGGCATACGATGTTGAGAAACTCTCACAATGTTTTAGGTATAAATGGAATTGGGTTTTTTACTCTTGTTTTTGAGTCCTTATCTTTTACAAATACATACTGAATTATTCATGAACAGATGGATGAATAGATGAAGGAGTAGATTAGAGCTATGTTTCCCAAGATTTGGTATAGTAGTCAGGGTAACTTCTGTTGGCATGTGAAGATTTTTCTTCTAATGTTTGTTAGTTACACATTTAATTTAAATCTACATTATAAAAAATACTCAACTAGCAAAGCAAAACCAAGATTTCATAGATTTTAAATGCTTGTGGTAAGTTTTCCTCATAAATACATTTACTAAAGCTAAAAAAAAAAAAAAAGCACAGGTAGTTTAAGATCCTAGGTCCAACACTCAAGCAAGGGCTCTCAAGCCAGTTCCTAAACGTCAGCTACGGAGTCACCGAAACAAATACCCAGTCAACACCAGCGACTATATTACTGACAAAAACCCAACCCCAAACTCCAACAAAGTAGCTGTGTACCAGAAGAAAGGACTAGAACTGAGGAGAATGAGGGAAAGAAGAAACACGAGATCTCACAGAAGTGGTATGGGTAGAGGCAGTTACCCCAAATTCCAAGAACCTGGGCACCCTGCTGCTCCAGACCTCTGGCCCTCTTGAGAGTCCCACGCCGCCACTTAACTCTCTGCTTAATAAGGTGATGACTACACATGTGGTCTCTAAAATAACCAACAGTTTTTCTTACCCCAGACACAGTAGCAAAAGAAAACAGGCTTTATATAAAATAAGTAAAATACTAAATTAAATAAATAAAATCTCATGTTTTGTTAGCAATGTGACCTTGAGCAAAAAATCATTCCCCTTCTCAATCCACATTTCCCCACATGCTATAGTGTGCCTACCTTTAGAGGTTTACACTAAAGGTTAAAAGGAAGAGTGGATATAAGTGACAAACAGTAAGCATTTAACAAATAGATCTTTCTCTCCTTCCCTGGCAAGGTGATACAAAAACTCTTGATGAGCAAAGCAGTTTGCATAAAGTGCACAGAAGTTATGACGAACACCATTTCTTAAAGTGTGACCCTTGAATTATGTAAGTTTTTGAAATAAAGGATTTCTAGGGTCAGGAAGCTTGGAAAACATTATTAACACGACAATTATAAAGTTAATTTTCAAGAGAAGGACATCATATGCGGGCAGCATTTACTAAATTTGCTTGTCCTCAGCAAGTGACTCATAGGAATAATGACTTTATTAATTACTTATACATACACAGAGAAAGGAGGGAGGCAAGCAAGAGAGGAGGAAAGCAGAAAGTAAGGGTAGAAAGAAGAAAAAACATCAGTTAAAGTCACTGATAATTCCTTTAGAATGACAGTTGAAAACTACCTAGACAATTTAAAAATTAATGAAAGTCTAGAACAATCTGGTTTGGAGGCAAAAAGAAAGATCTTTGATCTTTCAAAGGGGGTATCTGATGTCAACTCTAACTTTTCAGGACAAGTCAGTTAAGACAAGATTAAGAAACAGTTATTGAAACTCAAAATATCAAGAGCTTAAGGAATAAATGTATGCACTATAAAGGTACAAACAGACTTGAAGTACAAGAGAGTTATCCTCAATTGCCTTTCCAAATTTATTCTTTCGTTCCATTAGGCAATTGTTTGGTAAGCACTGCAATAAGATGCTGGAAATGAATGGAATATGACATGTCAGATATGACCCTTGTCCCAACAAAGATTACTTTCCAGTAAAATAGTTTACTCTCTAGCAGGGGATTATGCAATATATTTATCAGCTGAGGTTATGTTAACAGCTGTGAAGAAAAAGAACTGAATGAGTCCATAAGGGTAACAAGGGGACCCAGACACATTCCCTGGGGAGTTAAGCTCAACCCTAATGGGCAAGCATGGGTTGGAGCATAGCTCTGTAGCAGAATGCCTGCCTGCCTAGCATGCATGACACTCTGGGTTCCATCTTTAGCACAGCAAAAAATTAAAATTAAAAGTTAGAAAAATAAAGGACAAGTGCAAGCTAACTGGGCAAGGAAGAAGGAAAGAGTGAAGCCTCCCTAATAATGACAATAACAAATGATGCTTGCTCAAGCAGAAGCTGGTATACTAGAGGAACAACAAAAATAGGAAAGGAAAAAGAAATTGACCTAAGTGTAGACAGCCAGGAAGAAAAAGGACAGACAGACAAGACAGGAGAGGAAAACAGGTGTGAAAGTTAAACAGTTTTTTTTTAATTGGGCTGAGGACTTAGCTCAGAGGCATAAGTGCCTGCCTGGCAAGCCC
>PVJX010034132.1:0-19166 GCA_004027295.1 Dolichotis patagonum
ACTAGAACCGAGCTCCCCCCCGCCCTTTGCTGAGGACACCACGGCTCCGAGGCCACCCAGCCCGCACCGTGGTCCTGCTGTAGCCCTGGTAGCCCTTGTGCCTGCCCCTTGGCTCGTTGCAGACGTGCGGGACACCGCCGGGAGCTGACTGTTCAGAGAGCGAGTGCGGCGGGCCGAACTGCAGAACTGAGGATGGAGAGAAGAAGTGTGGGGGACCTGGCTGCGGGGGTCTGGTCACTGTCGCCCACAATGCCTGGCAGAAAGCCATGGACTTTGACCGGGATGTCCTGGGTGCCCTGGCCGACGTGGAGCAGCTCTCCAAGATGGTAATTCTGTGGGCGGTCTCCGTGTTTCGTGAGGTGTGAGGAGTGTGTCTTCCACTGTGGGCTGCAGGACCTGCAAGGCAGAGTGCCAGTCTGCGTGCTGACTGGAAACGTGTTTCAGAAAGTTCACGTTCTCGTGTGGTCAAGAGAAAGAGATGGGAGGTTTTTATTCATGGAGAGTTGAAGAATTTGCTTTCTCATCACAGGAGTAACGTGTTAGCCGGGAGCTCAAATCATAAATTGAGAACTGTATTTTATCGGGATTGTGAATGTACGCAGCTGCGTGGGCAAATTCTGCTCCTAATCGTTTGGGCACTCGTTTTCCTAAAGTAATACACATTCTTCACTGAAATATTTATGTCAGTGCTTGAGGAAAAAAGACCAAACAACATTGTTAGAGGCCTTCAAAAACATTTAGAAACACGTTACATGCTGGCCCAGTATAAGAATTCTACGTGAATTCATATACTCCACAGGCCACACAGGAGTGTAACACTTTGTTCTGTGGGAGGAGTTTGTTTCCCAGAGGTAACTCCACTGCTCAGTTCTTCCCCATTCTGGGGATCACTTCCAACATGCTAGTCTGCTTGAGTGACACTATCTCAAGGGTAACTGGTTCTTGGTGTTTAGATCTCTGAAGCAAAACTGAAGGCAGACGAGGCGAAACAGAATGCGCAGGACGTCCTGCTGAAGACAAACGCCACCAAAGACAAAGTGGAAAGGAGCAACGAGGAGCTGAGGAACCTGATCAAGGAGATCAGAGACTTCCTAACCCGTAAGGAGTTCTCCGCTTAATCTTCACTTTCAGACATGTGTTCTTTTTAGATTTTGTTGGAAGGGTCATAATTCAAATCTGCATTTTAGACAAAATCACTTTCTTGCAGGACATAAAGTAACACTGCCTAGTGAGGTAAATGTTCACGTTAAGAAGGTCTCCATTTCCTAAGCATATGCACATACAGACGTTAACATATGGGACAGCTAAAACAGCAGATGAAGTCAAAATACTTTGAGAACTGAATTTGGACTTTAGGGTTTTGATGTCATTATATATAATCTCTAACATAAAGAAGTGTGTGATTTTGGCATTGCCTCCAAAGCTCTGTAATCCTGTTACTGACAGGATATTATATCTACAGTTAAAATAATTCTTTAGCTTAAGTGTTATGTAGAGAAAAAGAAAGTTTCTAGAAGCACTGCTAGTCCCCAGTTCAAGGATTACCAGTAAGGATGGTAACGGGCTACAATTTATGGAAAACTCTGTGCTGAATCAGAATTAATCAAAAGATTTATTGTCTCGCGTAAGTCCAAAGTATGATAGCTTCAAGAGTTTGAGACCCCTGTATTTCTTTGCTTTTATTTTGTTGCTCTGCCATTTTAAGCATTTTAGCTTTGTTTTCAAACTAGCTCCTCATGGTCACAAAGAGGCTGCAAAAGTTCCAAACTTCACATAAAAACAGTATGACCCCTTATTCCTCTGTTGTATCTTTTTAGAAAGGGAAACCTTCCCCAGAAGCAAGCATTCATTCCTATAAATCATATAGCCCAGAAGTCATGCCCATACATGAATGGCTCTCGAAAGTAGAATGTGATTATAATTAAAGCTGATAAGGATTTAATTCTAACTTGACCATTTTATCTGACTATAGAGGTAGGTGCCTGGAAAAAAATTTTCCTTCTGTTAGCAAGGAAAGAGAAACTGGCTAATACATAAGGAAACAACTGTATTTACTAAGGATATTTTTGAGAATATCTTGTGGAAACCATCATTCCAACATTTTCTGAAGATCTAACATATTTGAAATTTACCCTCCTTGTAATATTTTTAAATCACCGTTCACATTTTGTATTTGGAACTCCTTGGCTGGAACTCACTGATAATATACTCTCTTGGTTCTGCTTTCTTCACTAGATTGTTTCCCTTTCTTGGTTCTATTATGTCTGCATTTGCAATAGTTTCAGCCTCAAGACTTTTCATTGTGGGGGGCCAAGGGAAGAGCTCAGTGGTTACAGCACTTGCCTAGCGCGTGCAACGCCCTGGATTGGATCTCCAGCACAGCAAAGTTTACAGTGCCTGCCGGTCCCAGCTAAAATGCTGACATCTGTGTTTTTCCATAGTTGAGCCACCACTGGGCTCAATTTTCATCACACCTTGCCCATACTGTGCAGCCCGTTCTGTCCACACCTTGTCCATACCTGCAGGCCGCCACCTCTCCACCCTGCTGGCCTTCAGAACCGCATCAGTTCTTCATCCCTGCTGCCCTACTTCGCAGCAGATTCCAGCGATCTGGTACGCGCTGTCCCATGTCCTCCCCCAGTTAGGTTATAAACTCGCCAACGGGAAGTGTGTGCTGTGCAGCGTTACCTCATGGTGCTACCCACGCAGCAGACGACCCGCGTAATTTAATGAATGAACCACTCGTGATCTTTCAGAGGACAGTGCCGATCTGGACAGCATTGAAGCAGTTGCTAATGAGGTACTGAAAATGGAAATGCCTAGCACCCCTGAGCAGCTACAGAACTTGACAGAAGACATTCGTGAAAAAGTTGAAAGCCTTTCCCAAGTAGAAGTTATTCTACAGCAGAGTGCTGCGGACATTGCCAGAGCTGAGCTGTTGTTAGAGGAAGCTAAAAAAACCAGGTATGTGAAGACCCGAGAGCGTGCAGGGGGCTTATGTGGTGTAGCTAAGCATGCACAAAGGATTTTTCTCTTTTGAGGCAGGGTCTTGCTGTGTAGTTCAGGCTGGCCTTGAATTCAAAGTGATCTTCCTGCCTCCCTCTCCCACATGCTGGAATTCCAGGTGTGCAACACCAGGCCCAGCAAAAAGATTTCTTTTGAACCAGTGAAATTTCTGAGAGTCTCTTTTAAGTCTTTCCAGGAAGTTTATCCTAAAACAGAAATGTGCTCAGTGAAAATATTTTCTCTTATTAACAAATAGTATGTCTCATCCCTTTACTCAGCCAAAGTGCAACAGATGTTAAAGTCACTGCAGACATGGTGAAGGAGGCTCTTGAAGAAGCAGAAAAGGCCCAGGTTGCAGCAGAGAAGGCAATCAAACAAGCAGACGAAGATATCCAAGGAACCCAAAACCTGCTGACTTCGGTAAGATGGCGTCATTGTGGCTGCATGTGGGAGGGAATACCCATCCATATATATGGTTCTATCAAAGCCGTTACCATTGAACAGGAATTCTTACAACTGAACAGTAGAAAGAAGTCCTCTAATTTAAAACTGAACCACCAAGCTAAAACTGGACATGTTTCCAAGAGGGGGTGAAAAAGGACTCTGAAGATACTGGACCCTATTCCTCCTCCTACAAAAGTTCTAAGAAGGATAAAAACTTTTCCAGAAGCAGCATACACTGTTCAGTACTATGAAGTATAGCATTGTGTGTCAAAATTCCATTTTAGAAAACTGCCCTGCCATTACAAACAAAGCAGCCCCAAGCAACCCTGTGGTTAAGGCCAGCACTGGACGATGGTGGTCATTCATAAGAACTGTACTGTCACTTGAAAACCACTGGGAAGCATCAAATGTCAGAATGTTTCCACTTTTTTAAATTCTCCAAGAACCTAACAGAGATAGCTGAACAGTCTGCTTTGACTACCAGATATTAACTAAGAGAAGTATTTTTCACAAGGACTTAAGAGCTTTACTCTAAAAACATCTTGTCCATTATACTTTCCTTCCAGTTTTAGGAAAGGTTTTTTTAAATGGGTGGAAAACTGACACCCAGTTCCTGCACAGCTCTCAGTGTGGACCGCTTCCCAGGCCAGTCCTGCTATGTAACCTGGAGGCCGTTTTCCAGCATGCTTTTCCTACCGTTACCCACGGACACCTACCTTCCCCTATTCACCCAGTCTCAGAGAATGGAGCCTGCCAGCTTCTCAGCCACTGTTCCTTACTTACATTCTGAGAATATATAAGACCCTTTATTCTTCAAGTTACTGTTTGAAAAATGTTTAGAAAAGTTGTGTTTTCCCACCAGGGTATGTTGTAACCCTTTAAATATTTTCATTTTCTAGTTCTAGCTTATTCAGATTTTTTAGTTGTACAACTAACATTCTGGTATACTATTCTGTTTCAGTGTATATAAAAAATTACCGTTTTGAAAAGCAATTGGGAATATTAAAATTTTAGGTGAAATATGTGGTCTGATGACATAAGTTAATATGGTGGCTGTTTTTTAGGGACATTTGGGGCTGCAAAGTGTTTTAGGTTAATAACATTAAACAAAACAGAACAACTAAACACAGTGTCTTAGTTTTTTCATTGCTGAGACAAAAACACCCAACACTCAAAGTTAAAGGAGATAATATTTCAGCTCAGTTTGTAGGTTTCAGTCCATAGTCAGCTGGCTCCAAGCAGGGTGGCGGCACAGCACTGCACAGGAAAAACAGTGCATAGCAAGCAGGCAGCAAAGCAGAAGCCTGCCTCTCCCCTTACCCCTTCCAGGCTGCCTGCCTTTCCCAAGGCTCCATCCACACCTAGAACTATGCCAAACCGGTCTGGGAATTGATTTAGTGGTCACACAACCTTAATCCCACACTGTAGATCCAGCCACTTCCCAAACCTTTCAGGTACGAATGCGTGCAGCTTGGGAGTACGTCTGGACGTTAGCCACAGCAGTCATGCTAGTCAGAGCTTAAGAGAACTCCAGTATGTTGGGAATTACTCTCCAAGAATTCCTTCCTAAGAACTTTAGGGTGAACTGTAAGGCTGAGGATCATTTGGTTTGAAATATTTACAGATTTTTAGCACATCCACACCGATGTAGTTTTCATTATGACAGTGCCATTACTCGGTTTTTTGTTTTTAATGGAATAGACCTATCCTTAAAGACCATTTTTAAAAAAAAACTAATGAAACTGTCTGTTCTGTTACGGGGCAGACTACTTTCCCTTGGCCAGCTTTTAAAAACAATGTCCTGTAAAAGAGATCAAATGTGAACACTTACAGGTTGCTCAGATGAGATATTTTTCCCTCAATAACTCCGTATTTACAGCTACCAGGCATAACTTTCCTAGACTATATGCCATCTAACAATTCTACAGAACCTTTTCAGGGTTTAAGAACATTTCCAAGCTCCCTGTTTTCAGTAATTAATGAAACCTCCACTACTAGAGTTTAACATTTACAATTGATAAGAAAAACTAAAAAGGTACTTTGGATTTATAATTTTCTCACCACATTAAATTTGGAAAATGTGGAAATCCCTCTTCTCATAGGTACTTGTGAACATTCTTTAGCCAGAGTTAATATCAAGTAAGGGAAAATCTGACATCATTCTCAGTTTAGATCACCAGAAAAATAATGTGAATAAATGTATGAGAGGTAGCAAGGACTGAGGTATAGGCATAAGCTTTACTAAAATTCTACACCTGCATTCAAGTGTTTCCTACCCTGTCTTTACCTTAATGGCTTACTAGATGATACACATTATCCTTTTAGATTGAGTCTGAAACAGCAGCTTCTGAGGAAACCTTGTCTAATGCCTCCCAGCGAATCAATGAACTGGAGAGGAATATGGAAGAACTGAAACGGAAGGCCACCCAGAACTCTGGGGAAGCAGAATATATTGAAAAAGTAGTATACACTGTAAAACAAAGTGCAGACGATGTAAGGAAGGTAAGTAAATCTTTACAACGTCACAGCTAGGTTTATAAAGGTGCAGCTAGGTTTATAAAGGTGCAATCAATCTCCTTTAATAAAGGTCAAAGACCTAATATAGCTATTCACCAGAAATGGCCCAAGTGACCTATTTTGAAATAGTCTTCAGAGATGCAGTGAAGAAGAACAGGAATGTCCTGCAAGCATAGACCTTCCAACCCCAACTTTAGAAGAGCTGAAAAGAATAAAATTAATCCAGGGGTGGAGTCTGAAAACAAGCACAGTGAACTTACATTTCTGTATAGCGTAATTACCTGGCCATTTGAGAGTACTAAAAAGAGCAAAGAAAAAGCCTAGAAGTCATCAGAGAACAGCTAGAAAGAAATCAAATCTCATTCTTCACAAATTTGTTTTGAATTAACTACCTCTCAGCCCTTGTCATTAGAAGGTACTATGTTTTGCAAAGAAAAATGTCATGCTAAATTCTTACCCAGAAGCCAAGTAATGTTTGAAACACATGTTTAGTTTCTAAATCTGTATGTAAATGTTCATTTCCAAAGGCACCTTTTATACTTGAGGCAGGTGTTAAATGACTTAATGGCTCTCTCCTGTTTAACAATTTTCCTAAAAGTTACTTTAGCTTTTAGGCATTATATAAAAGTAATCTGCAGCCATCTCTGGGTTAGGAAAAGAGCAAAATGAGAAAAGTTCACTGCCACAGTGTCAGGCAGTTAGCTGTCGTTTCTGTTGTATGACCCCACAATTCTGAGAGCAAAAACCTTCTAAGTAGCATTTTAAAGAAAATGACATTTATGCAATATAAAGGAATAAAATCCCTTGAACTGAGATTTCCATAATGACTATTGTTTGAACAGTGCTTCTAAAACGTCTGCCTCAGCTCTCCTGTCAAGTCTTCACAAACCCCGAGCAGTCTAGATCAGGCGATCTTCCACAGCTGAGCAGAGCAGACCCTGCTGTCCAGTCTCCTTTATGTAGTTATACTTTTCTTTAGCAAAAGAATAAGGGCTTAGGCCTAATTACTTACTGCATCTACAGAATTTCTTAGAAATGGCTTTAGAAATCACAGCTTAATAGCAAGTTTGATACTGCTGATGGCCCTTTATCTACGCCCTGCAAGTTAGCATCTTCTGAGTCTAGCGTGCTGCCCTCACGGCACTCAGATGTTACTGGCATTAACATCATTACCTCTTTGTGTCTAAATTTGGAATTGCAGGCCCTGGATGATGAACTCGATGAGAAGTATAAGAAAGTAGAAAATTTAATTGCCAAAAAAACCGAAGAGTCAGCTGATGCCCGAAGGAAAGCTGAAATGCTGCAGAATGAAGCAAAAACACTTCTGGCTCAAGCAAACAGCAAGCTGCAAATGCTAAAAGGTGGGTCTTCTAATTTCAAAGCACGGCATTGTTTCTTTTTCTATAAATGATGATAATCTATTCACTGTGTTAAATATAGCCTTACAGGCAAAGTTTGATTAGGTTTTTCAGGTCACAGTATAAATCAAACTTTTTTTTTTGGTTTGCACTTCCACAGATTTGGAAAGAAAATATGAGGACAATCAAAAATATTTAGAAGATAAAGCTCAAGAATTAGTGAGACTCGAAGGAGAGGTCCGCTCACTGCTTCATGACATAAGCCAGCAAGTTTCCATCTATAGCACCTGTTTGTAACAAAGGGCAGATGGCTAAGATGTCAGACGTGACCAAAGTAAAATAGCTACATTTAAAAAACTGACTTTGGCCTGGCCTTCAAAATAAAAACTCATTATTTAATGTTTTTAATCACCAAATTTTGTACGAAGTTAAATAAAGTACAATGCTTTTGTATGAATATTTAGTAATAGGTTCATAAATTTACTGCCTCCATGAAGACCCTAATCTCTATTATGTCTATAAACAAGCTATTGTCTGATACATCAACATCTTCCTAAATAAAATCTACCCTTTCCCCAGTCCTGGATCAAAGTGAAGAAAGCATCACTACCAGTGATGAGGAACCTTTTAGATGTTCCAGTGAGACAGCTGGATAGAGCACCTGTGCCATAGGTTCGACAAGGTCAGAGTTGCTCTAGGCATACAAACAGAAAAGCAACTTCTAGAGTTATGGCGTTTAAATTGTGCCACCTAATCTTGGGGCAAGGGTTGCTGGTAGCAGAGTTGAAATTAAATCAGGCCAGAGTTTATGGCCACTGCTCTTGCCAACTGAGCAATACTAAAATTTCTCAGTTTTCATATTATATCCTGAGATTCTCTGTCACAATCTATAGGTGAGACCAAAACAATCATGTCACTTAGCCCATAGCTTAATGGAAGTCGCTAGATACTGCCAAGCCTACGTGAACCATGTAGCTGAACTCAGGGGCTCGTCAGGGCTGTGACAGGCTAAGTGCTTTTATTTATTTTTTTTAAACACATTCTTAGACCAAGTCTGTTCTGTGGACCTCTTAACAGTTATATGAATAGTTGAAATTTAGAAAGGACAACTTCCCTCCAGCCCAAGGCAATTATTTGTCATTTAAGAATCCTAACTAGCAAAATGGTTGTGTCATGGACTAAACAACATTTTTCTTAAAGTAGAAATCACCTCTACTTCCCAAGTCTAGGACTAAACATCAATTTGAGATTTCAGATTTTAAAAAGATACAGTGGTACATACCTGTAATTCCAGCACTCAGTAGGCTGAGGCAGGAGAATCGTTGCAAGTTCAAGACCAGCCTGAGTTGCATGAACTGCATAGAGACCCTGTCTCAAAAAGATGCAGAGTTCATTTCCAGTAACCCGAGTAGCACAAACCACACCGTTATGGTTTATATCTAGATGTCCCTCAAAGCCTTCTGAGTCATGGGGGGGGCTTTCAGAAGGTGACACTGTAGGAAGTGGGGTCTATTAGAAGAGGAGCCAGGTCACTGGACTATGACCTGGAAGTCTGTCTGTCCCTGGATCCTTCCTTCCTACTCTGCTTCCCAGCCATCATGCTACAAGCCACTCTGAACAAAATACATTTTATGGGGGGAACAAAAAAGCCAGGAATTAAAAAAAGCTCAGTGGCACAGCACCTGCCTGGCAAGTACAAAGTTAAAAGTTCGATTCCTGGTTCCAAAAAAAAAAAAAAGTAAAGGCACTGGAAAGCAGTAACAGGCACAGGCAGAAGAAAGGTGATGCTCCAGAAATGAGCACTTAGGCAAATGCCTCATTTTTTAACAAGTTTTCACTTGAGAAAGAGTGGACTATGAAGGAGAAAATAGGATGGAGGCACAGAAGAAAGCACCTCCTTTTCTGCAAATACTCTGCCTAGTCTTGGGAAAGACAGAAGATAGCACAAGTAAAGCTTAAAAAAAAAGGAAAGAGTTCAGCTGCTACACCTTGCCCAACGAAGACACAATGTGTAGTTCATCCAATCGACCAGATTGAGAGAACAGAGTCTTTACACTGTATTAGTCATGACTAAGACACAATCCCCAAGACAAAAAATGTGACTGACTCATATATAATGTGATTAAAATCTGGAGATTAAAACTTTTTCTTTTCAGCTATGATCAACTGATAGTATCTTATTCTATGTAGATTACACTCACCAAATTGAAGACTAAAATTCTCTTAAATTGCAATCAAGTGAGTATCTACTTTGCATATTTCTAGGACTTTAATACTTTGCTTTTAAAAAATCTATGCTACGTATACCAAATTTGGGAACTACTTAATGCACCTGGAATGATTCTTGAGTTACAAGCCTACTTAGTCCTTGACCTTTGAAATATTTAAATAATCATTTTAAATATTTATCAATATGCAGTTTTGTAACTCTTAAGAAATGAACATTTACCCGTAGCCAATGAAACCCACACAGGAAAAGACAGATTAAAGCAAGACTCCCTTATGTTGTATCTACCCAAAAGTATATGCTAAACATTCAGTAGATGTCTGGTAAGGCAGATGAAAGCATAACAACCTTTTAAATGACTTAACATTGTTGTACAAGAGATACGTTTAAGACTATAAAAGAACAGCCAGGTGTGGCTGGCACATGTCTGTAAACCCAGCACTCAGGAGGCTGAGATAGGATTGCAAATCCGAGACCTACCTGGGCTACTTAGTGAGTTCAAGGCCAACATGAACAATACATAGCGAGACCCTGTCTCAAACCACCACGTCCCCAAAAAGAAAAGTTATAAAATATATAGTAGCAGTAATTATAAAAGAATTACCATCTCTCAACGTGGACTCAGAATAACCAGTAAACAAATACATTTATTTTGATGTTTGCATTCCTCGTTATAATACATTGAAGTATTTAATATTTGAGTTTTGTAAATAGGCTTGATTTCCATAGCTATGTAATTATCCTTCAAACTTGTAGACCTCAACAGAACCTTAAAAACTCCTTAAACTCATAAACTCTACCTCTAAACTTGAAGAACTTAAGAGTTAAATAAAACGAGAGAAACGGTCACTATTTACAGAAGTTTGGTTTATACATATGTATTTAAATCTTGTTCTAATAACAGACTTGTTTCCAATATGAAAACCAAATTTAAAGTAACTTGATCACCTCTCTTCACATACATAACTCCAACTCCACCGGCTTCACAGAATCAGAGATAAATGCCACTTTAATTCAGTGAAGCTGAATCTTTCATAAATAGCATGAAAATATGAACTGCTGAAAATCAATCAGGATGCTACCATATGTAGCTTTTCTCCTGCATGTTAATGTACTGAAACAAAATACTTAAAATATAGATACAAGATTATTGCATTCTGTCCAAACCTATTAAATACCTTCCAAAAGTTTCATAATTCAGTCCTAGAAGTTCTTGGAACTGTGAGCATATCCTGTTCAGAAATGTGACCTCTACAAAAGCTTCCAGGTTTCAGAAAAGAAGTAGAGCTAATTTAAAAGTTGATCGCTTTGCCAAATGATGCAGCCAAGTTTGCTTCTCTAAAAGCTTCTGATAAGGTCTGCAAGAGAATACATGTAAAATTTAAAATCGAATTATTTGTGTATCAAGAAAAATTAGATGGGATTTAAGTCTGTGTGCTATTAATTACCGGATGAGCATGGCAGACTCTAGCTATATCTTCACAGGACGCTCCATATTCCAAAGCCAGGGCGGCTTCATTTACCATTTCTCCAGCACCCTTTAAAATAAGCCAAGAAGTAATTTTGCTTCTATACCAAAAACTACATACTAACAAGATAGCAACAATTAAGAGACCAGACCTTTAGACCTTAAAATTGTCTTAAATGTTTGTGGCAGTTAAGGAAAAATCAGAAAAAACAAAACAGATAAAAAAAACCAACAACTGTAACAGAAAAAAGAACTGGCTCTGAAGCCAGATGACCTGGATTCAAATCCTGAAACCTTGCTACCTCAACCGCCCACTGACTATGTGCTACATTCATTTCCTTCACTTCAAAAGTAACAGCACCTGCCTCACAAAGTTACTGGAAAGAACTGAAGTAAGGTTAATGTATATATCTAGGAAAAGTGATACAGAAAGACCTCTAATACTCTGTTACCTTGCCTGTTACTCAGATACCTAGGAAGGAACACACTGCAGACTCACAAGAGTCCCAGACTCCCCTGACAGGTTAACAGCTGAGATCCCAACAGGAGGCAGCCCCCCACAGATCTTGGGGCAGAACACGGTGGGCAGAACAAAGGCCCTAAAATGCCAACAAACTTGGCCTGTTATGAGAATGAAGGAAGGCCAGTGTAGTAAGAAATTAAGGCTCAAGAACAGAAGAAGATGAGGTCAGAGGAGGGCAGAGCAACTAACATCAGAATGTAAACCCCAGGTGGCTTAAAATTACCCTATTACATAGCAACACTTTTCAAGGCCTGGTGTGCTGTAATCCCAGCACTTGGGAGGCTAAGGCAGACAGGGCCGGCCAAGACCAGCCTGAACTGCACCAGCGAGACCTTGACTCAAAAATAAACAAAAGTTTTTTTTTTTTTTTTTTTAAAAAAACAGCATTGCTTTCCAGAAACCTCAATGGAATTTCTCTGGCTTCACAATACTCACTGGTCCCAGAATATGTGCTCCCAGCACTCTGTCTGTTGCCTTCTGCCCAATAATCTTCACCATGCCATCTGTATCAGCATTTGTCTTAGCTCTGCTGTTGGCAGCAAATGGGAATTTCCCAACTTTGTACTCAATACCCTGAGAGAGAAAAAATGACAACCTGTATCAGCTTGAAAAAGGTTTATTCCTAGTAGTGAAAATCTCAACCATTTGTTCAGAACACCAAAAGGCAGGTTGAAGAAATGTATTTTGGGTACAAATACAAACAAATAAAATGTTTGTCCATCTGGTTATATTCAAAGCCAAATACAAAGCTCTGGAGTTGGTAGTTGTGGATGCAGGCAGCTTATCCTCCCCCTCCTTTCCTGCCAATAAAGCGAAGTATGAATGATCTCTTCATGACCCAAAGGAAAAAATACACAAACTACCACTGTCCCACAGAGCTGTTACCTCCTCCTTCAACTGTTCTTCCGATTTGCCGACCCAGGCCACCTCAGGGTGCGTGTAAATCACCGACGGCACACAGTTGTAGTCAATGTGCACCGCGCCGCCCGCCATGCCTTCCACGCAGATGATGCCTTCATCCTCTGCCTTGTGAGCCAGCATCGGGCCGGCCACCACGTCCCCGATGGCATAGATGCTGCCAGGGAGCAGACCAAGCGGTGAGCCTCGGAAAGCCAACGCGCGTTTATTTAAACAGAGACACACTTCTAGTTAGTAAGTCACCAAAAAGTATCAAGTGCAACTCCAAAAATCTGCGCATTCAGGCACTAATCTTTGAGCAATGAAAAAATTTAGCTATTCTTGATTTTATAACTTGTAATTATGCTATTCTTCCCTAAAGCCAATCTGTTTTTTAAGAGGAGGACAGAGGAAGACAGAAGGGGAGGGCAGGGGGAGAGGGAGAAAGGGAAAGAGGGAGGCAGAGAGAGAAGAGAGAAAGGTGGATATAAATTATCCAACTTACTTTGGAACTTTAGTTTGGAATCTGCTATTGACTGGAATTCTACCTTTGGGATCCAGTTCAATTCCAAGTTCTTCTAGTCCCAAATTCTGAGTAAAAGGTCGTCGACCAATGCAAACCAAGAGTACATCACATGTGATGACTTCAGCTTTCCCGCCAGAAGCAGCTTCGATACTAGACAATGAACAGTGTAAAACCATTACACACACAGCTACAGAGACAACGGAGAAATTTAAGATCAGAGATTTCTCAAGTATAGATTACATTTTGAACAATGTACGTTTATTTCATTATAAACATTGAAAAGAACGAAAAAAATACACATCCTCAAGTTTTATCAAAATTCCATCAGAAAGGTGATGCAACACAGTAATTAAGAATACAGGCCTCAGGGCTGGGAATGTGGCTCGGTGCTTGCTAACATAGGACAACTTCAGTTCCATCCCCATCACTAAAACCTGCCAAACAAATACCACACAGGGTTCAAGAGTCCACAGTTCAAGTACTGGCTGCACTGTCTATGTAACTGACCTAAGGAAAGTTATTTCATTACACTGTGTAAGTACAGTGGTGCTTCACTTCACAAATGTCATTCTTCCACGATTCTGATCACAAACTGAATTGGTTGCCTACTGAATCAAATTTCCCCATAAGGTTAACTTTGAACCTAACCAGTGACTTTGATTCAGTATGTGACCAATTCGGCTGCAACCAGAATTGTGTAAAGAATTAAGTTCATAAACCACTGTATCTATTAAGCAGAGTTCCAGACACACAATAAGTAATCTAATTAATATTACCAACGATTTCCTCGTGTAACTGTCGGAAAAATGAACTTTACTACATGTGAAGGGTTTCAGCTTTTCTGAATGTAACTATAAGAAGTTACATTACAATGAGGACACCAGGTTCATTTGTCCAGTACCAACTTAACCCATGAATTTCATACATCACCTGAGAACCAATATTGAGCTATATGAAGCAACAATACACTGCAAATTATAAAAACCCGACATAATATCTGTTGATCTGATTTTGAAAACTTGAGTGTTTTTCTGAAAGAAACAGACAAAGATAATACATCAAAGATAAACCAAGGCATACTTACGAAACATCAATTTTTCCATCTGACTTCTTGGTGGCCCCAGTAACCTTTGTGTTCAATTTAAATTTAAACCCTTGCTTTTGAAGGATCCGCTGAAAAGTCTTAGATATCTCCATGTCGATTCCGACTCCACCCACGTGACCCAAAAATTCGACTGCTGTCACATCGGCACCAAGTCTTTGCCAGACAGAGCCCTGCAAATGATTTAAAACCAGTAATTATAAAAGTTAGTTCCCATATCAAATGTTTACGAAATCATCTTAAATAATTCACTATGAGATATTTTCTTCTTTTGCTAATGCTTTTATTAGAAGTTCTGTAGTTTAAAGTTAACTCTGGAACAAATAGATGAAACTTTATATATACATATGAAATACATACAATTATATGAGATATATAATATATACATATGCATGTACGTATGTATGTTTTTCATCTTGCTATGTAGTTCAAGTCCTGAACTCCTGCATAGCCCAGGCTGGCCTCAAACTTGTGGCAATCCTTCTGCCTCAGCCTCCCGTGCTGAGATTACAGGCAAGCGTCACTAGCTGAAGAGGGATGACAATTTAAAGAGCATGATGGGGGAAGGCCTCAGGAGAGTAGTATTTTCCCTGAGGCCTGAAGCAGTGAAGCACACAGGTACGGTGAACAACAGGCAACCATGGAAGAGTGTTCCAAACAGAAGGGAACAAGTGCAAAGATCCTGAGGGAAAAAATTATCTTACTGCTAATTATCAGTGCAGTTTACAAAACAGGAAGCCAGCCTTGTGTTTTATTTTCCCAACACAAGAGAAATGTTTATATTTTATTCAAAATTTAAACTGAATGCTGGTTTTTAATTTCAAAAAATTAGCATAACTTCAAATTGTTCATAACTTCTGAACAGTATGTGAAACTATACATAAGATGAATATAATTTTACAGCATTAAATATGAAAAATTAGGAACATATCATTTGCAAAAACTAGTAATTTAAAATTATATCAGTTTACCTTTCCAACTAAATTATGTTTGTTCATTTCACAAACTTCATGAACTTTAGGGATGAAAGCTGAGTTTAACAAGAGGCAATCAGCTGGTGTGGTGGCGCGCACCTGTAATGCCAACAGAGGTCGAGGCAGAAGGGTGGTCACTGAGTTCCAGGCCAGCCTGGGCTACCCAGTGAGTTCAGGGCCAGCCTGAACTACAGTGAGACCCCAGCGCCAAAACAAAACAAAAAAAACCAAAGGCAGTAGAGGGTCACAAGTCAAAACAGGCCATGAACCTAAAACCCAATACTGTGAAACTTCTAGAAGACACAAGAGACAATTTCTGTGACCTTAAATTAGGAAATTTCTTAAACATTAAAAGCATAATATACAAAACCCACAAAAAGTGATTAATTGGACTTTATCCAAATTTTAAAATCTTAAAACATTAAGAACACAAAAATAAAAGATACACACAACACTGAAAGTATTACAAAACATCTATATGAGAAAAGATTTATATTCAGAATACACAACTCTCCAAACTCAACATGAAAACAAACCCAATAAAAACATACAGAATACTAGAAAAGACACTTCATCAAGATCATACATACTGAGATGGCAAACTAGGACATAAAGATTCTCAAGACTAACAGATGACTACACACCCATTAACACGGCTCAAATTAAAAGAATAGTACCAAGTACTGGTAAGGAAGAAAAAAAGCAAACTTACATCACTGGTGGGATTACAGAAAAGGGGTGGCCACCCTGGCAAACAGGGATCCCAAGAACTTAAAAAGTTACTGTGTGACACAATCACCCTGCTTGGTATATAACAAAAAGAAAAGAACATGGGCATCTATATAAAAGCTTACATACGAATATTTATAGCCATGTTTTTCATAATAGTCCCGAAATAGAAACAACCTAACAACTAATTCATGGGCAAACAAAATATTCTATGTCCATAGAATGGAATATTATTTGGCTACAAAAAGAAGTACATGCTACAACTCAGATGTACCTAATTTAGAACATTCGAAGTGCAAGAACCCAGACACAACACATATTTTTATTCCATTTATATGAAATGTCCAGGACAGGAAGTACAGCAGTACAGGGGACAGACTAGTGGTCTGTGGAGTCCAGAGGAAGGGAATAAGAAGACTTACTGTTAAGGGTGCCTGGCGGTTTCTGGTTCTGGCCTTAGAGCATAGTAAAAGCCACTAAACGGTGCACTTTTTAAATAAGAGCGCAACATACGCTATGTGAATTACGTCACCATAAAGGTGCCTAAATGTACACAGTAGTAACAGTAACAGCCGCAGCAACACCCTTCTGAACCTCAACTAGAATAGTAAGAAACAGTGCAGGAACAGTGAGGGGCACTGTCTTGGAGCTGCGTCACTCAGGGCAGAAAACAATCCATAGCAAAGGGCCTTGCTCTAGGAAAGCTGATCTCAGAGTCCTTAAAGACCGAAAACCTGTACTCATAGCCACCGCTTATTCAGAACTTATTAGAAGCATTTACGGCATTATTTGAAATGTATCACCTTATTAAATCGCAATAATTATGTTATTCTTAGTTCCTTTTAATTCATCAGCTAGTTCAGAAAGGCTGTCTTGAGGACTCAAAGTCAGTAAGAGGCAGAGTTGGTGTTGAAATTCAAATTTAAGTATGTCCTGTTATAGAACGTTCTCCCACATTCCGAAGACGGTAGGCTACGGGCAGCCTGCATCAGCACAGGGCTCTGAGAAGATGGGGCAGACTACTCGGGTGGGTTAGGAAACTCCTAGGCAACCTGTAAAGCACACCCTGGCAGCACCCATGGGTTACATGGCACAGCCCTGGATACCACCCAGGGTCCCTCACCTGTTCTGGGTGTACTGTTTGCTTTCTCATGTCTGGAGAGCCATTAGGCAGCTCTGCTCTGCCACAACCCTCCACCACGAGGTTTCTGCCTTGGACCCAGGCGAACTGGCACTGACTCTCCTCACGCTGGGAGCTAAATTAAACACTAACCCGGGAGAAGAAACTTCAAGGCAGCCCAACATTCAGGTTATGGCATAGGTATTGCTACTTTTAGCCAAGTTTATAGTAAGAACTGGGGCAAAAAGCCAGAGCCAAAAAATTTGAAATACTTAAATTTTAGCCCAGAAGAAACCACATGTAAGGTGGAGGCCAAGGAGGTATGGACGCTAAAGAGATCAGTGCTATTAAAAAGACCCAAGTGGCCACCTGTGGTGGCGCATGCCTGTAATCCCAGCACTCAGGAGGCTGTGGAAGGAGGGTCATCATGAGTTTCAGTTTGAAACTCAGTTCAGCTGAGCTACGTAAGGAGTTTAAAGCCAGCCTGTACTACACAGTGAGACCCTGACTTGAAAAATATCAAATAAAACAAGCAAATCAATTATTTTGTACAAGGAAAGAAGTTATCTTGAGCACATCTCAGGAATCAGCAGGACTCTACCCACTGCAAACTCAAGGGTGCAAGTGTTACCCTTTCATGGGAGAAGAGTCCCTGGTACAACTGCTCAAGAATAAACTCCTATGAATTGGTTCCCCAGGATTCATTTTATCATACTTAACCATCTGTCCACTCATGGTCCAAGAGGACCTGACCACTGCTCCCACTGACATTGGGCCTTGGCATCACTCACATGCTGTTGGTTTTACTGGCATATAACACACGAAAGTGGAGTCAGGGAGGCTTCCACCCAGATTTCAAAGAAAGCCCTGGAAGGTCAGGTAAGGACCCCAAGATGCCAGTGCACAAAGCTGTGGGAATAAAGTATAAGATACAGTGGACCTCCCAGGAAGTCAGAGCTGCCAGGAAGGTGGGAACATCTGGGTAGGGAAGCTGTAGATGAATGAAGCCAACCCACAAAAGGACACATGGGCTGCAACCCATGGGTTGGGAATGGGGCTACCCAAGCCCTTCAGAACTCACATTTTACCACCATGTGCCCTAGAGCCACAGAACACAGTAAAAGCTCTGCTCAGGTTCATCTTGCTTTGATCCAATTCTTCTCTATCCCCTTATTCCTCCCTTTAGGAATATGAATATCTTGTACCATTGCACCTTAGGGATCACGTACAGGAGCAAGGGTAGCTATGCTTGTACTTGCTGATGTTTATCTTAAGCCAAAGTTGCTCAAACGACAATGATGACATGATGGTAAGGTAAACCTATCAAATCCTGTCTTCAAAATCAAAGAAGAAATGCAGACCTTCCAAAATAAGGATGATAGCTACAGTAAGCTATTATTTCAGGCAGAGGAAAGGAAATGATCAAATTTATTACAGAAAGATCACTGTAACCAGTATGAGGAGAACAGACCAGAGAAAGATAAAAGAAGCCAGAAAGAACTGGGAAAAGCATTACTAAAATTCAAACAGAATCCGAAAAGACAAATCAGAATCGGAAAAGCCAGAGCAATCCTGAGCAAAAAGAACAAAACCAGAGACATCGTAACGCTGGATTTCAGCTTCACGCCACAAAGCCATAGTAACAAAAGCAAGCAAAGTCCTAGTAATCACACAGAAACAAGCAAGTGGGCCAGTGGAATAGAACATAAGACACAGAAAAGAAAAGAGACAGAAGAAAAGAGGAGAGGGGAGGGGAAGGGAAGGGAGGAACAAACCATGCAACTATAGCCATCTGCTTTTCAACAAGGGTGACAAAAAAAAAAACAAAAATGTGGCCCTGAAGCAAGGCCAGCAGATCGCTGTAGCTGCTGGTTTCAAACAGGAGCCTAAAGAGAATTCTTTCTGTGGTCTGTTGGCCATTTCAGAACTTTGGAAATGGAATGGTCAATTCATCAGAAAGAAATAGCAGGTGAGTATGGTGGACTTTAGGGGGCCTACAGGGGAGAGACCCTGGTGCCTCGGGACCTGCACAGTGCGGCTGACTCAGGGTGCCAGGAGAACAAGGAACTCCTCCCCTCTCTGGGGGATGGCTGAGAGTGTGGCAGACTTTCGGCGGCCCAAAGGAGAGAGACCCTGGTGCATTGGGACCTGCACAGTGCAGTTGACTCGGGGTGCCCGGAGAACAAGGAACTCCTCCCCTCTCTGGGTGGCGGCTGTGAGTGTGGCCAACTTTCAGCAGCCCAAAGGACCTTTGGCAGACCCTGGCGCATCGGGA
>PVJX010034133.1:0-19156 GCA_004027295.1 Dolichotis patagonum
TTAAAATACTAGATATATAAAGCAGTTTTAAAAAAATGAAATAGCAACAACAAACCTTTTACATAAAGTGAAAAAACTTTTTTCTTTACAATTTTTCTATTTGAGAAGACAAAAATATATTTGCGCTAAGATAAACTAAATAAAAAGAGCAAGCAGTAGCCTGCAGAAAATAAAATGTAACACTCTGTTACAGAACTGGTGAATAAGAAAGAAATAAATGAGACACAACAAATATTAACACTTTATATCTCATATTCAATACTACATAGTATCAGCTTCAATTACAAAAAAATAAGTTTGCAGTGAAAAAGGAAAAGTTATAAAACTAACACAATTGCATTCATAAATCTATAAAATTTCCTCAAATAGAAAAGGATGCATTTCAGAAGAAAACAACAATGATAATGCTACCAAGAGTAGAACATATTAGAATTCAAATATTCCTACATATTTTAGTAACTTACTTGATAGTAAAGGGCTTTATTAATAGCCCAAATGGTAATTAAAAATTATAGATGAAAAAGAAATTTTATAAATAGAAAGGAGATAGATGGATAGTTACAAATAGACATATGCAACACTTCTACTAGATATATTGTTTTTATTACTGTCTGTCTTTTGTCTGAAGGGAACTAAAAATCACTTAGTAGGCACGAAAATATTTTTGAGTGGGTGAATGAATTACAGTGACCCCGTGATCTGTGGGGAATATGCTCCGTGACTCCAAGGTGATTCTGGAAGCCACAGATTATACCAAACCTTAATATATCCTATGTTTTCCCAATGCTATATACCTACCAGGACTGGTTTTAAAATGTCATATGTGCTTAAGTAAAAACTTATTACAGTAGAAGACACATTGACATTAATTCCTCTCAACATACTCCCCTTTGCTCCAAATACATTTATCCCATTATATATGGCATTTCCTGAAGTAGTTCTGGAAGTCCTCTTTTGTGACTATCTTTATGAGATGTGATCAGTTATGTGGTGAATTCTGCTGCTACATGCTATCCAAAAGGAAAATCAGGCTGGTAAAAGATTGCAATGTGTTTTTATTCACTTTATTCACCAGATAAGGGATTGTGTAATTGTAGGATCTTCTCCCAAGTCAAAATGGCCATGAAAGGTAAATGTTTTGAACTGATTCTGAGCATGGAGGCAGCCACAACAGTGCAATTAAAGGCATAAAAGAGGATTTTCAGGACTGCTTCAGAAAGTGGCAATAATGAAGGAATAAGAATGGTTGAAGTCAGGGGGACTATTCTGAGGAGATGTTAATAGCAACATGTCTTTTACTCTAATAATAGTTTTTAAAATGTAAGCACTCTATTTTTTGATCATACTCGTACCTATAATAAACTCTCTGCTTTACACTTAAAGAAAGTACTTTAGCCAGGAGTGGTGGCACATTCCTGTAATCCTGAGGCAGGAGGATTATTTCGAGTTTGAGACCAGCTTGGGCTACAAAGTGAACTCAAATCCAGCCTGAACTGCATAGTGAGACCTTGCCTTAAAAACAAACAAAAAAAGCAAGCAGAAAGAAAGCACTTTATTCCTCTTTTTGGCATATCCAAATTGCCAGCATTGCTACCATTGCTTTAGGGACATTATTAAGTACAATAAGGGTTACTTGAACACAAGTTTTGTGATACCAAAACAGTTGATCTAAAGATGACCAAAATATAATGCTAAGTAACTGACAGACTGGTAGCATATATATCGTGCATAGCTAGATGAAGTGATTCATGTCCTAGGCCAAATGATACAGGACAGCATAGATTCACCATGCTCCTCAGAACAGCATGATTTCAAACTTCTAAGTTGTGTGTGTCTGAAATTTTCCATGTAATACAACAATGGGTAAGTAACCAAAAAGAGAGATGTGGAGCTATGCAGAAGTAAAGAAAATTATGCACTCAGGGAAGTCAAAGAAGAATACCCAAATTAAAGACATGAAAGTGAAAGTTTGGAGGTTTTCATTCCTCTCCTGGCCTCCTGAAATAAGTCCTTGAAGCTCTGTGTAAAGAATATGAAGTTTGAATTCTATCTCTACTACTTACTAGTTAAGGAATTTAGAGAAAGTTATATAACCTCCCTTAGGCTTAGTTTCCTTTTCTGGGACATGGGGATAATCATAATCCCCTCTTTTCTGGTTTATCATAAAGTTAAAAGTGTAACAGAAGCAGGTGGTGCCATGCACCTATAATCCCATGACTCTGAGAGGCTCAAGTAGCAGGATTACAAGTTTGAGCCCACCTTGGGCAACTTAGTGACTTAGTGAGAAACCATCTGAAAATAAAAATAAAGGGTTATGGATATAGCTCAGTACTAAGACCCTAGCTTCAGCACTTACACTACACAATAAATAAATGTGTAGAGAATATTCAGTAAAAGATGACTATTCGTAAAAGCAAACAAACCTGTGCTATAACCTATGTGTCCTAATTGCCTAGACAAATAGATTTGTCTTGCTGTTCCTCTGAGAGGCAATAACCAGCTTTAAATGTATGCTAATTATGCACTGTGTGTAATACAAACTCATACTGGTCCTCAAAGCCCAGATCAAGGCCACAAAGGATTATGCCTTTTCTTCTCATACAATCTATAAGAACTTCAGTAACTTCTGTGGTATTGCAGTTATTTGTGCTCTTCAACAGAAGATAGAAATAAATGTTAACACTATTTACAAAGATCCAGGAAACAAAGAGTTTTATAGATTGTATCAAGACTAGACAAAGAAAAACATAGAAGTGGGTGAATATTGGTAATTTTGTTTTTAAATAGTATCCTCTTAAAATGTTGAGAACCCCTAGAAAGGATATTTTGTTAAAAATGATCAATATAATCATTTAAGTAATTTTCTAATTATGAATTGCTCAGCAACAAAATGTGAGGGTATTTTCACTGCCACATGAAATCTATCATCTTTTCCTCAACTCTGCTCCTTACAAATTGAGAGAAGGAGTCAATATGTAGTTATGGCTTTGAGATGGAGAACAGTAAAAATAACACTGAAATAAAGGCCAGAAAAAAATGAGACCACAGTACTATAACCACAAGGAACTGAATTCCTCTGACAACTTGAATGAGCTTGCGAGTAGATTCTTCCTTAGGAGGCTCAGGTAATAAACACAACCCTGCTGACACTTTTATTTTAGCTTACTAAGGCCTACATCAGTCTTCTAACCTACAGTTATTGTTTAAAGTTATAGTAATTTATTATGGCAACACAATGAAAAGCTAACATACTTAGATTTAACCGATGGCTCTAATCACCAAAGATAAATCCAAGCTCCTAAAATCTTATTATTTGGTTCCCAACCTACTATCTAGCTTGTTCTCCAACATTACTTCCCTTCCATCCTTCCCTACTCCTCTCTGCCTTGTATCCCTGTCAACTTTCTCGCTGCTGGAACACAATTTCTAACACCCATAATTTAAAGGAGAAGTGATTTAACTTGGCACTCAGTCCAGAGCCAGCTATCTCAAGGCAGGAGGAACGCAGCAGAGAGAAGCTGCTTAGTTCATGGTAGCTAGGAAGCAGAGCAAGGAAATAGTGCCAGAAACAAAGGGGCTAAGGACCAGATCTAGTACCCACAATCACATATGACCCACCCTGGTACACCCAGAAATATGCTTTATTAATCCACTAGGTGAACTGGGCATGTTGACACATTTATACTGAGATACTGAGGTAGAACATTGCAAATTCCAGTTGTCCTGAGCAATTTAGCAGGATCCTGTCTCAAATAAATAAATAAGAAAAGGGCTGGGAATAAGGCTCAGCAAAAATACTCTGGGTTCAACTCCCGCTACCAAAAAAAACCAACCAAACAAACAAACGAAAAACAAACAGACAAACAAAACAAAACAACCCTGCTAAGCAGCTCATAAAACACTCAAGTTGACAAGCTTAACTGTTATAATCTGCATTCTGAGGACCCGTATTATTCTCTCACCTTCTGAATTTGAATACCTAGCTCACCCTAGCCTGCTCTAGCTTACTCTTTCTTTCTTTCTTTCTTTCTTTCTTTTTTTTTTTTTTTTTTTTTTTTTTTTTTTTTTTTTTTTTTTTTTTTTTTTTTCTGGTGCTGGGGATCGAACTCACGACTTCGCATTTGCCAAGCAGGCACTTACTACGCCACTGAGCTAAAGCCCTGGCCCCTATTATCATTTATTTCTTGACCTAAAAACCACCTCCTCTGTGAAGACACCATTGACATGAAGTTTTTCTTTCATTCCCTCAATAAATATTTACTGGTTATCTACTAAGCACTAGATAAAATTCTCACAGAGCTTCCGATCCAGTACTGGGTGGGGAAGAGAATTACATTAAACAAATAAGCGGTAAAATGAGTAAGATAATTTCACACTGTGATATGCACTGTGGAGAAAATGGATAGGGTGACATGAGAGTGCTTTGCTCCAAGAGAAATTAGATTAGGTCAGGAAAAGCTTTGAAGGCAGATCTGTAGGATGAGAATGAGCTGCCCACATAGATGAGCTGTAGAGACGTCCAGGCAGAGAAAACTTCAGTGAGGAAGCAGAATGCAGAGTAGAGGGAGTTGTGAACCAAGAGAGGCCAAAGAGCTATAGGCAGGGACCAGATCATGCAAGGCCTTGCAGGCTGAGGAAAGGAGTTTGGATTTTATACTGAGTGCAAAGGGAAGGTTTTGAGATGGGCAGGAGACAATGATATGATTTGATTTACACATGATAAGGATCTCCGTCTACTTGCCCTGAAGATAATACACTGCCCAGGAGTAACTGTAGGGATAAGAAGAGCTGTGAGAAGGCCTTCCAGCTGGGGCCTTTAGGGTCACACACACACACACACACACACACACACATAGACTCATATACACATACACATGACCCTATTAGAGTGCCACCTGGGAATGGAAGCAGTGGAGAGGGAGTAAACTAGAGGGGTATCTGGAAGTAAAATCAAGAGCATTTTTGATAGATTAGCATGGAGATTAAAAAAATATCTGTGAAATGCTCCATAGTTCCAATCCTTCTTGATTTCTTGATTCCTTGATTTTTTTTCCTTGAAGCTGACTCCAAGATTTAGCTGGGGTAAACTGGGTAGAGAGTGCCATTTACTAAGATTGGGAAACCAGAAGGAAGAGCAGGTTTAAGGTTAAAAAAAGCAAGACCTCTGTTTACATTGCATTGTGTTTATGTCTGTTACCATCAAAAAGAAGGTGTCAAATTAGTTTTGGGTATGCAGCAGTAGTAGAAGAGAGATCAAAGTTAAAAATGTGAAACTTGAAGTCATCATCATGCATGTGGTGTTCAGACCTTGATGCTCTTTTCTATGCTTTCACTGTACTTTGTAGAGATCTCTAACTCACTATTAATCACACAGCCTCCCAATTTTCCCCCAATACATATGTATATTTGCTCTAGATTTCTAAGCCTTTCAGGCAAAAATTGTGCCTTGTCTTTATCGTCTTTCCTATGTATTCAGTCTATATATGGTGGTATTTAATGAATTCTTGTTGAAGAAAATTAAGATATTGTGAGTGTCAAAGATGGTAGGGCTCTTGCCTAACATGTATGAGGTCCCAGGTTCAGTCCCCAACACTGCAAAAACAAACAAACAAATGCTGAAAGAATAAAGAACATGACAGCCACTGAGAATCTGTGAAAGACAGACACCCACTGTTATAGCTTGTATCTAGATGTCCCCACAAACCTTGTGCAGTTATAGGTGAACCTTTTCAGAGGTGGCTGGATCTAGTGTGTGTGATGCTGGGATTGATTCATGGTTTGATACTAGGATTAAGGGTGCTTCTCCCTGAGTGTGAGTGCCTGCCCTGACTACCTGCCCTGAGGGATAGAATATAAGGGACATAAAGAGAGTTGCTGTTGTCATTGCTTGTTGCTTGCTGCTTCACTCCTTTGCTGCCTTCCTGCCTGTTGCTTGCCATGAACTCTTTCTCCTCTGTGATGCCCCTCTGCCATGCCACCTTGCCTTGGAATCTGCCAATTACAAACTGCAACCTTACAAACTGTGAGCCAGAATAAATCTTTCCTCCTTTATCTTTGGGCATCAAGCACTTTGTCTCAGCAATAAGCAAAATTAACTAAGATACCCACTGTTTAGTATGATCCCATTTTCAATGGTATACACAAATAGTCACATATAATTTGATACAGGCATATCTATTACATATACGTATGTGTATAGAAAAAGCTCTGAAATGTGCACACCAGTTATTTTCAGTGATTAGCTGGGGAGAAGGAGCAGGGAGGATGAGAGATGAGATTTCACCTTTGTAATTTTTTACTTGAACTTTTTCAGGGAGCAGTTCATGTTTTTGTACATTTGTAATCTTTTAAACCAATGAAAATAAATAACATGAAATAATAACCAAAACTGAAGCATTTTTCTCTTGTCAGAGTAGAACTTTGGTATTCTACACCATGTAACAAAGAACATTGAAAACAGAAACAGATGCCCTTCATTCAAGCAGAGAAGGAAGCAAAAATAGGAACTATGTAAGAGACATTTTAAAATAAAAGTCATCCCTTAGAATCCAATATACACAAGCACAAATGTAATAAGAAGCAGAGTAACTTGCTCATTTTACTATTCTGAATACAAAATTTGATATCTATGAATATTTTCCCAAACAGAAAGTGTTCTAGAAAAGGTAATGAGAGAAACAAAACATTGAAAGACTTTTCTCTAATAGATCTGGATTGTCTCTAATTAAAATGAGGAAACCCATGGAAGGAGAGGGAAAGAAAGGGAGAGAAAAGGCTTGAAAACAAAATTGAGATGTGTTATATACATGTACCAAAAAAAAATATTCTATCATTTATAAAGAAATGGATGGAATTGGAGAACATTATGTTAAATGAAATAAGCCAGGAACAGAAAGACAAATATCACATGTTCATTCGTATGTAGATGCTAAGAATAGTCAATATAAATGTAAAGTACTGATTATTAGAAATTGCGAAGGGAGAAGAAGGAAGTTGAATAACAGGTACCAAAACACAGGTAGAAGCAATAAATTGTGTTCTGCAACACAGTGAAGTGACTATAGTTCATAAAAACCTATTATACATTTTATGAAGGACTAGATAAAAAGGAGCTAAAAGACTCAGAACACAAGCTAGTGGTAAGGTGACAGAAATGTTAAATACCCTGAGTTGATCAGTACATGTTATATGCATGTATGGAAATGTCACCCTGAACCTCATAAATATGAACGATTAAAATAATAACTAATTAAACTATAGTATCAGACAATGAAAGAAAATGAAAGCAGAGAAAAAAATTTTCCTATAACTAAGATACTTAATTTATTGCTCAAAGTATGTTATTTTAGATGGAAATTTATTGTAAAGTAGGTCTACCTTAAAATTATGGAAACCTTCAAATATGGATTAGTTTATTTCTTTTCTTTTCTTTTTTTTTTTATTGGTACCAGGGATTGAACTCACGACTGTGCACTTGCAAGGCAGGTGCTTATGCCACTGAGCTAAATCCTCAGCCCCAGGATTAGTTTATTTCATCAATGCTAAGATTTCAACTTCAAGAAATTTCTGTATCTTGACATGCTAATTCACAAACCTTGTTCTTATTCTAGTAGAATAATGGTCATCATTTGAGATTCTATCCTACCTTAACAAAGAATTTTTCATTACAAATAATAGATATATACTGAAAATAGCTGAAATGAGGAAAGGAAGAGAGGAAGGAAGGGGAAGGCAAAAAGGAAAGAAAAAAGGAATGAAAAAAAAAGGAAAGTAGATGGAGTTATTCTAATACTATAATACTATCTTGAGAAATCGATGAATAGAATGTGCCACTGAGCTTTGTGGTGAACTAGAACCTAGAAGGGTTCAAAGTTATGTTTTCTATCTACTTCTTTCTACATATTCTCTCATCTCTTTCTCTGGACATTTGTTCTACTCTTTTATTTCTGTGAATAATTTTTCTCTGCTTTTTTCATATTTGTGGCAAAAGATTACTACACTAGTTCAGGTGCTAGCTAAAGGTGAGTAGCATTTGCATTTCTAAATGTAAAATGTCAAGTTCCTGAGAAGAATGAATCTCATTAGCCTAGCTAGCAGTGTGTATTTCTCATCTAATTAACTATGCTAAATATGGATGAAACCCCACAGACTTAATTTGGCTGTACAAGTCTGCTTCTGTGAAGGTGAAGACAATACTCAGTGTGTGTGTGTGTGTGTGTGTGTGTGTGTGTGTGTAGTGGGTCTGTATTAGTTCTCATTTGACTAGGTTTGCTCATTCTTTGCAGCTTTCCTCAGATGACCCATTTCTTGGCTTCTCTAACATTCTGGGGTTTCCACTATACTTTTGGCTTCAGAGTGCACACATAGTTCATTGGCACACACTGCTCTCTCAGGGGTACACTGCTTGTCCTCCCAGACCATCTTCCAAAACCTGGATGGAAACCTTCCTGACCCCATAACTCTGACATTCTGATGTACTTAAAACCAGCACTATGTAGCTGACACCAAAGTCTATGGCCAACTAGAGAAGTACCCAAACTTTTTTCTCTGTTGACTACAGGGGTCAAATGCCTGGATTGCTGAGGATTAGGAACCCAAACCCAAGGAACAAATTTTGTAGATGTAGACATTCTGGAACATGGAGCTCTCTTCTCAAAGCAAAATCTTTCATCTTGCAATTTTGAAGCTGCAGAGGATGATATCCTGCTCATTCTTGTGATGCTCTCAGGCCATCATTTCTATTGTCCTGTTCCAAAGCACTTGGATTTTTTTTTTTTTTTTTTTTTGGTATTGTACCAGGGATTGAACTCATGACCTTGTGCTTGCCCAGGCAGGCACTTACATGACTGAGCTAAATCCCCAGCCCAGTACTTGGATTTTTAATGCTAATCTTTCCAGCAACCAAGTTCTCCTTTGTTCTATCTTTGCAGATTCTAACTTTACCAAAGCTTCCTTTCTGAACAAACTAAAAACTTTTAAAACCATTCTACTGGTCCATTCACTTGTGATTTATAAGGTACAGCTGGCTAAAAATCCCCAAAGGCAGCCATAAGACCACCCCAACATCAGATTGCCTTGAAAGTTCTTCCACTAGGTTAATTTGTACACTGCCTGTTAACCTCAGTTTCTCATAATGCCTCTGGACATGAACAAAATGCAGAAAAATTTTTGGATAAAGCATAACATACATGGCCTGGAGTCTAAAGGCCAATAAAGACCTTCTTCTCAAGAAACTTCCTGAGTCTGACCTTTACTGGCTGCATTATTCCTCACCATTCTGGTCTTCTCCTTGCTGGTAAAAATCTCCCATGAAGCTTGGCTCACAACATTCTAGGGTTGCTTCTCCAGGTGGTGTCTCCAAATCTTTCCAAATTCCTCCTACAAGTCAGTTTTTGGACTTTTGGACCACATGATCAGGCATAATAATGGAAATGACCCTACTTCCTTCTCTAGTACCACAATCTGTCTTAGTTACTTTCTCATTGCTGGGACAAAATACCTGACACCCATAAAGAAGGAGAGGTTGGCCAGGGATTTAGCTTAGTGGCTTAAGCGCCTGCCTGGCAAGCGCAAGGTCGTGAGTTCAATCCCCGGTACCAAAAAAAAAAAAAAAAAAAAAAAGGAGAGGTTTATTTTAGTTCATACTTTGTAGATGTTTCAGTCCATAGTCAGCTGGCTCCAAGGCAGGCCAGCATGGCGTAGGAACATGGCAGAAAAAGAATAAGCTTATGGGAAGGCAATCAGGAAGCAGAGAATGATCAATGGAGTAGAAAGGCTATATACTTTCAGGCTATGACCCCAGTGGCCTACCTGTGTCCACGAGGCTTCATCTCCCATATCATACTCAGCTATAATCTCATTAGCGAGCTAATCTAGTATTGCACATCCATGACCCAGTCTCCTATCAAAGCCCCATCTAAGAGTGCATGAATTTTTGAGGGGACATCTAGATATAAGCCATAATAGGAGTGTAGAGGCAGTCATGGATTAGGTAATTACTACCTAAACTACCTAATATATAACTCAATCCTAAAATTCTGGCTGCATTTCCAGGCTTACAGTGATCTTATTTATAAAACATTCTGAAATATAAGTATATGCCTTTGATTCAATCCATATTTGTATGATTTGTAGTACCTGTCCTTATTAATCATACATACAATGACAACACAAAAGCTGAGCATAAAGGCACATGCCTATAATCCTAGCTAGTTAGCAGGCTGAGGCAAAAAGTTCAAGGCCAGCCTAAGCCATATAGTAAGAACTTCATCTCAACTAAGAGAGAGGCAGAGAGAGAGAGAGAGAGAGACAGACAGACAGACAGAACAAGACATGCTGAAAAGTAATAATGTTGTAAAAATTTTGAGAATAAATTAACTGAATGAATTTATTTTTACAAAACATCAGTGTGGTAGGATTAACAATGAACCTCAAAGATAGCTACATTCTAATCTTCAGAATTTGTCAAAACTACCTTATATGGAACTTTGTAGATATGACTAAGTTAAGGATGTTGAAATGGGAATGTTATCCTAGATTATCTGTGTAGCATCTAAATGTCATAATCCTGTCTTTACAAGAAGGAGGAGCAAGAGATTACACTACACAGAGGAGAAAGCCATGTGATAACAGAAGCAGAGACTGGAATGATTGATACCTTTAAGCTTCAAAGGAAGTGGGGCACAAAACAAGTAATTCAGAGGTGACTAAGGCTGACCAAGAAATAGAGTTACTGCTGGAGACTCCAGAAGTAACCAACCCTGACAGTGACTTTCTTTATGCCAGTGAAGTTGATTTTGAACTTCTGACTTTCTGAACTGTGAGAGAAGAAATATGTTTTGTGTTGGGCCACCAAGAATTTGGTAATTTGTTATAGCAGCCATAGGAAATCAAGATAACAGCATGTAAAAGTCATTGCTTTGGAACTTATAACTTATGTGCCCCTAATAATGCTCCCATCAAAACTCATACTTAGCCTTCTCTTTACAGGAGACCTCATGAGAATGACATTGTCCTTGAACTCTGAATGGTAATCCTTGACACACTTTCATGATGCTTAAGGAAGACAGGTGATCTGAAAGTTCATTTACTTCCTTAAAATCATCCAGCTTTTGGATGATTATCCAAAATGCTTCATTGCGGGAGATGACAGCATGGGCTCCAAGCAGATTCTCATGGTCTTCTAAGGAAGTGCTGTGGTGCTGATGGGCAAGATCTCCATAATGCATGAGGTCACCCAAAGGCAATGGGAAAACAGCCCACCTCTGCTTTGTATCTGGAAGGAATCTGAGTTTCACATTCATCAAGTGGATCCTTGTTGAAACCAGGAACAGGCTGCCAGCTAATAAAGTATGAGCCGTCAATCATGCTGGTGCAAATGTCCCCTGTGAAGTTACTCTGGCCTGGGGTCTGAGAAGACTTTCTTCTTCCAGGTTTGAGGTATCCCTACTAAAATCTTCAGGGGCACTGTTGAAATTCTGAATGATGTGCAGGTGATAATGACTAAAGACAAAGCGGGAGCACTGAAGTCACACAGCTGAACATATGACATCCTTTCTCCACTGAGCAGATTACCCAACGAGTGTTCCACAATTGCAATATTTTTATTCCTGAAGTTTGACAGTGCAGAGGAAAATCTGCATTCTTGCTTTCTGGAAGGGTGTCTGCCTGTAAACTAGTTACTCGATTACTGCATTTGTCCCCTCTTCTATCATCAATGGGTACATCAAATAGGTCTTGGCTTTGTCTGTGGAGGCTTAATACACTTTATTACTTGCCAAAAAGATCAAGGCCTTTTTGGCTGGTCCATTGGCTTTTGTGGCTGCTGCCCCTGTGGCTATTGCCACTACTCCTGCTTCTGCTGTTTGGTGGCAGTAGCCGAGCTTGAGTCCAAGGAAGACTGGAGGAGTGAGATAAGGGTATGGGATTTGCTGTCTTCAGTTAATCACCAAAAAGCAATGAACTTACTCAGTTTTATCTTTAAACTAGGAAATAAAGGCTTGCTTCTCTTAAAAAACAAAAGTACAAAACTAGTATTGCTACAGGGTTTCATTTCATTTGATACACAATAGGTTTTTTTTTCCCTTGAGGAAAATACATCTTTTATTTTACAAAGCTTTTTGTTTATCTGTTTATAAACCATTAGTGGTATGTGGACTTACGTTTTCTTGCCTATTCTTTTGAGAGCACACATTCAACAACATTCATTAATTCATTCAGCAGATGTGCACTGAATACTTCCTTCATGCTGAACATTCGGTTCATAGATCTCTATGAACAAACAACTTTGTGATGTACTTCCTGTTGGGATAATGTGGGTGAGTGGCAGTCATTATCCATGTCCTCATGGAACTTTAGTCAAGCAGGGAAGAATGATCATTAAATCAATGATTATAATAAAGCATAAAGTGTGTTATGATTTGGAGTAATACAGGATGTTGTGAATGTGTAGCTGGGTGGCTTACTCACTTTCTCATTATTGGGATATGATTCAATGACACACAATTTAAGGGAGGAAAGGTGTGTTGTATTGTATTGTAGTATTAGTACATGTTTGCAATTCATGCCGTTCATAGTCATTTTGGGGAGTTGTTGCAACGTGTTTCTTTTTTTTTTAAATCCCCTTCCCATTCACTCCCCCTCCCGACTCCTCCTCCAGTTCCCCTCTCCCCTTTTTCATACTTGTTAGTATTATTGGTCTTAGTTCATATTATAGAATATAATGTTTACAATAATTGGAGTTAGTAGTTTCCAGGAAAAGTTTATTTTTACTCTCATTTTTCTTCCATGTTTGACAGGCTTTAAGGAAGAAATGCATGGTAAGAGGGCCTGGATAGAATAAAACTGTTCAGGTCATGGCAGCCAGGAAGCAACAAGAAAAGGAAGGAGACAGACTCTTCCAAGTCAACCCCCAGTGACCCACCCCTAGCTAGGCCCCACCTTCCAATAACAACTCAGTAATACAGCTGTCACCTTCTGTAAGCCCTGCCCCTGAGCACCTGAAGCTTTGGAGGGATATTCCTCATTCAAATCACAACAGTGGGCAACTCACTGAGTCTGGGATGGGCATAGATGGCTTCTCAGGGGTGCTCAGAGGTGAATAGACACCTGGCCTGGGATTAGCAATACAAGGATAAATAAAATGGCAAATCTCTTGCCCTCAAGAAGCTTAGGATTTAGTAGAAATCTAAACCAGGTAAATTAACAACCTCCACACAACATACTAAGAGTTACGGAGGAGAGATATATAAGATGCAGCATAGAACAGAAGTTCCTCAGTCAGATCTCTCTTGGGCTGAGGAACAGAAAGGGCCTGAGTTTTGAGAGGAGCCTTGAAGAAAGAATAGACTTTAGTCCAATGGTGATGCAGAGGAAAGGTGTTCTAGACCGAGGGAACACTGTGATACCACAGGGCAAATCTAAAAAGCAGGGATTAGCCATATGTAGCTACTTATCCTTTTATCATAAAAATCTGGCCATAAAAATTTTCAAATGTAAAGCAAAGTTGAAAGAATATATTATTACATCCATCTACTGGTTCTGTGGTCCTACCATTAATATTTCTATGCTGCCGTATGGTTTATCTACTGTCTTAGTTACTTTTCACTAGTTGCTGAGACAAAATACCTGATGCCCAAAGTTGGGAAAGGAAAGGTTTATTTCTTACAGTTTTTGGAGGTTTCAGTCCATATTCAGTTGGCTCCAAGGCAGGGTGGCATGGTGGGGCCACAGTTCATGGTGGCTGCAAATAGCAAGGCGGAAACTGGCAAGAGAGAAAGACATCCCTTCTTCCTGCCATTACATCACATCCTGGCTCCACCCCTAGGAGGGTATAGCACTGACACCACCAATCCAAACTCTAGACAATGAACCAATCACAAATGCACCATGCAAATACATGAGGCCTGGGGGCCACCGACATAAACCATGACATCTATCTATCCAAATTTATAAGTATTTAGAAAAGAATTATGTACTATTAAGGTACTTCTAGGGAATAATAAGTTATCTTTTTGCTCTTATTTTAAAATCTGAACTTTCACTAAAATCAGAGGTTATATGCATATAATTTCTGTGTGTGTGTGTGTGTGTGTGTGTGTGTGTGTGTGTGTGTTAAGGGGATTAATCCCAGGGTCTTGCACATAATAGGTACATGTTCTACCACTAATCCATTCCCAGATCCAAATATAAGTATTTTTAATAAGACATTGTTATGGTTTAGGTTAAGAATGTCTCCCAAAGTCTTCATGCATGTTATAGGGCAGGTTTGGGGCCAGGCTTTGGGGAGCTGACTTGCTGTTAGGAGGCCTGGTCAGAAGAGGCAGTTCACTAGGGGAAGGGTATATCTTTCCTCCTGGCTCCTTGCTTCTCTCTGCTGCTTCTTGGCTTCCATGAGATGAGCAGCTTTTCCTCTACTATGCCCTGCCACCATGCCTTCCTGCCTGGAGCTGACCCACTGTATAGCTTTGGCTTCTGAAACTGTAAGCAAAATAAAGCTCTCCTCCTTTCATCTATGGGGTCAAGTATTATGTCTCAGTGACTAAGACAGACTTCAAATGAAGCTAAGGTGTTTGTGTGGTATTAAATTGCAAAAAAATACTTTTACAGAAAAACAAAATGCATAGATGAAAATTCTTTCATTTATCCAGAAAGTGCTTTTTGCTTGATTGTTTTTGTTTTGTTATGGTACTCGTGAAAGCGTTTATGCTGGTTAGGAATACCAGTTTTATTTAAATTTAAATTACAGTTGACAATCTAAATTCACCCATTCAAGTGATAATTGGATTTCCAGTTTCTAGATTTTTATGAGGGTTATGCTGTCAAGTGTTCTTAGGATTTTTAAAGTGTTATATACTCCTCATGGTAATTTAAGTATGTTAGTAAGAACCCGTTATGAATATGTATTATAAATACAAAGAAAATGAAGAAATGTGCTGAGAAATAATGCTATTCTTATAAATGAGTGCTTTGCTAATGCATATTCCAGGTGAGAAGGCTTTAGAAAGAAACATTTCTGGGCTGGGGATTTAGCTCAGTGGCTTAAGCGCCTGCCTGGCAAGCGCAAGGTCATGAGTTCAATCCCCAGTACCAAAACAACAACAACAACAACAAAAACCACATTTCTGGGAATGTACAAGGTCTATTTTGGAATGGTGTTTTAGTTCAGTTATTCTAAACTGCACTGCTCATAAGAGCTATTTACAGAGCTTATAAAAATGAAAATCTGGTTTGATACTCCAGCCCTTTTTTGTTTTGGGGTACTTGTTTGTTTTTGAGGCAGGATTTTGCTATGAAATTTAGGTTGGCTTTGAACACTGTGTAACCCAGCCTGACCTCAAACTCACAGCCATCTTCCTGCTTCAGCCTCCCAAGTGCTGGTATTACAGGCATGTACCACCATGCCAAGCAATCCTTCAAATTCTAATCATCAGGTCTAGGATATGGCCTTGTAATCTGTATTTTTGGCAAATGAAGACAGTGCAAGTTAGTAGTTTTAAGACATTAATGTACAAGTCCTTATTCTATGATTCTCACATTTTACTGAG
Organism: Dolichotis patagonum; assembly: GCA_004027295.1. NCBI lineage: Eukaryota > Metazoa > Chordata > Mammalia > Rodentia > Caviidae > Dolichotis > Dolichotis patagonum. Next base: position 15,546 of record PVJX010034133.1, read on the forward strand.
GGTATCTTAGTATGGCTCCCTAGCCCATTTGGAAAAATCAGTGCTCTTTTATTAAGGAATTATAACAAGTTAATGTAATAATATAGTGGTGGCTTATTTTGAATCAATACTCTTATTGAAAACAACTAAAAGTGTAGATGAAATATACTTTAAAATCATCTTTTAAAAGTATGTTACCTTTTGGTAAGAAATGATCAACCCAAAAAGACAGGAATCCTGAGAGTACCTAAGAACCAAAGATGCTTTCATATGAGGGTGTTTGCAAGAAGGAGAGATTTTGAGGCACAGCTTCATGGTTTTAGCTTATGGGAATCTAGTAGGAAAACTTCCCCCAAGAAAGCTGGATTCCAAAAAGACAAGACCTCAGGAGAATATAATTTAGAACAAAGCCCCTCCAACCCTTGATCCCAGGGAAAATAGGCAGAATTGCCTTGGTCCTGAGAGCTTGGGGAAACACCTTCTATGAGAAATTGTAACCATAATCTGATTGTTATATTACCTGAGTGGTAATAAAAATCTCAAGGCATGAATTTTATTTAGAATAATCTTGGACTAGCAGAATTTTTAGACACTTGGCAAAGATAAATGTAAGTCTTTTCTGGTAGAATATCTCTTACAGGATTTAAAAAGTGCAATAAATGATTTTCCAAGAAAAGTAAAGGTGGTAGATTTGTCTAATTTTTACTCCCCTTCTTAGCCATATCTTTTGCCATGTAACTTTGGTGTGTCGTCCTGTCCCTCCCCTTGACATTAGTCCTACTCATGAGATTTGCAGTGCTAATGTGAGGTTTCAAGATAAGATACAAGCAGAGGCTTGGGATAGGATTGCTCGCTCATTGCTTTTTGTTACAACCATGAAAATATGCTCAGACCATTCTGACAGTACCTCTGAAACGAAATTAAGATGAGTCCAAACAGGTCACTTCATCTGAACAAAATGACTTCTAAGAGCTGTGCTGTGTGTGTGTGTGTGTGTGTGTGTGTTTGTGGATTGAACCCAGGACTTCACACAAGCCAGGCAAATGTTTGACCACTGACTTACATTTCCAACCCTTTTATATTTAAGACAAGATCTCACTAAGTCACTCAGGTTTAGAGTGAATTTATGATTCTCCTGCTTCAGCCTCTTCAGTAGCTGGGATTACAAGCATATGCCACTACACCAGGTCAAGACTTCTAAGAATCTTAAGGAACGTTTGTGCCCCCATAACCCGACATGGTCAGTAGTAATGATAGAGTTCACAGAAAGAGGAATGTCTCAAGAAAAAAAAAAAACTATGGGAGCCAGGCATGGTGGTGCATACCTGTAATCCTAGCACTTAGGAAGCTGAGGCAGGAGATTCTTTGCAAATTTGAGACTAGCCTAGGCTACAAAGTGAGCTCAAGGCCAGCCTGAACTGTATAGCTAGTCTCTGTCTCAAAAAGACCAACCATGGGGCTGGGGATTTAGCTCAGCAGTATAAGTGCCTGCCTTGCAAACACATGGTTGTGAGCTTGATCCCCGGTACTGATTAAAAAAAAAAAAAACCCAACCAACCAACCAACAAAAACAACAAAAAAAAAACCCAAAACAAAAAAAACTATGGGCATGATTAGGGGGAGGGCTGGTAAATGGAGTGATCTGGAATTAAATATACTAAAAAACCTTAAAATATTTTTCAGAAGTAGTACCAGAAAAAGCACTGCCAACCCTGCTGAAATGTTCAAAATGGTGGGGGTGGGGAAAAGACTTCTGAGCCCTTAAACTTTCTTTAGGCAGGAAGTAGTCTGAGGAAGTTGCTCAAAAGCATATTTTCCAATGCTTTTTGCAGAAATAGTCAAGGAGAGTAAAGGAAAAGCAGAGACAGGAAGCACAAAGAAAAACTGACTGGAGAGCCCTCCCAAGAAGCCAAATCAGGGCTTACTCAAGGAACAGTCTCTACCTCAAAGTAGGGGAACTTGCAATATTTGCCTAGCAGAATTTGAGAATTATTATGAAACAGCGACTGTTTCCTATTTGGAATGGAAGTCTTCACTGTAATTATTTTGTCCCTGTTTAACTACTGCTAGGTATATTGGAAGCAGTAACTTGCCTTTAGTTCATGGCACTCTAAATTAAAAGGAACTATACCTGCTTTGGAGCTGATGTAAGATAACAAGATGTTAGACTTTGAGCCTGAGTGTGAGCATGTTTTTTACATGAGAAGATTGTGAATAATTTTAATTATGAGAGCAGGTGATGATAGATTGTAGATATAGTATTAATTTTTCACCTCTTCCTGTACAGTATTTGTACCCTTTACCCAGAAACTTTAAAATGCTCTCCCACAATGTGCTGAGACCTGCCTTGCCCCTTGACAATAAGCTTCACCATGTGATATACTTTTGCCAGTAGGGTGTTGGCAGACATGACAAAAGCAGTTCATAATGGATTTGTTCTGGGGGTTTTACTCTCTTGTACTTCAGCTGTTGCAGTGGGAAAATCCAAGATGAGCCTGATAGTTCTGGAAATGATGTAACGAGGTACAAACAGAGCAGAGTAACACACAGCCAAGGTGAGCCTGTTTCTGCCCACAGCCTGCTGACCCCTAAACACAAGCAGGAACTTTGCTGAGATCCGCACTAGCTGTCCCACAATTAACTAGATGTGTGATTCTCCTTTCTAGAAATCTCATCTTCCTGTTAACACAATCTATATTTCTAATTGTTACATGTGAAATAATTTTATATTAAAGGCCTAGTCTCTAAACATGATGGAGATCTCAAAAGGACATGACATCCCATCCCACAGAGAAACATACAATCTCCTTCCATGTAGGCTGTACCTGGAGTGATAGAAAGTAATGGAAAGTTATTTTTTGATTAAGACATCCTGACGTGGAAAGAAAATCATTGAAATCTGCAAAGAAATCCATACTGTAAATAAGTTGTTCTGTAATATCAAGAACAATCAGGTTCAGTGTCTTGACTGAAATTTAACACATGAGTAAAGAACACAGTTGTTCTCTCACTCCTCCCCAAAATAGTACTGACTGTTTTCTATTGTCTTAAAAAATACATATAGAGCAGAGACCTTATGGTCTCCTGGATCCATTTCCTTTTGGTAACAGAATCCCCAAGAACATTAGTAAAGTATACAGACACCTTACTAACAACTACATATCTCAGCCTCTCTTGCAACTCATTGGGAAGTCTCATGATTAATTTCTCATCAGTGAAATGTGAGAGAAAATGATTTGTGCAGCCTGTGTCATTGACTTAAAAGAAAATAGCTTTGTATGGCAGCAACATACCCCTGCCAACTCCTTATCTGCCCAAAAGCTGATCTAATGGAGAGAAGGCTTAAAGCAAAGAACTCAAAAACCAAATGATCAAAATGTTTGAATGCAAATATGTATGATTTTTTTTTATTTAAAAGAGAATAAAACAAAACGGGGTAGTACAGAGCAGATCAGAAGAGGACAACATAGGCAACACAGTACTTTACATTAAGTCAACTGGACATCAACATTATCTAACGCCATATCTCTAACTCTGCTATAGTTGAGCATAGTTTCAATTACAATAATATCAAACATAACACAATAGTATAAAGCCATGCATTTAGTGAAAGAATTCCAGGGCTTTCTGAA
>PVJX010034134.1:0-18942 GCA_004027295.1 Dolichotis patagonum
CATATCCCCTCCCCCCACCCCACCCCGCTAACAATCGGGATCCAGGGATCTGGGTATCTCTTGGGAGGTGACCATATGTGGTACAGCAAGTGGGGGGAGTTTCCTTCTACTATCTCTGAAGGCAGATATTTTTATCGCCGTTTTGCTTTGTCCTGATTAACGGTGTTGCTCTATTCAATATTCTCTTTTGATGTGTTCTATAATGTTGTGTATTTCTTTTGATTTTGCTGTACCTAATAGAAGAACAACTATTTTGAAGATAACGAGATACACAATGTTGCCTATTACTGTTGTCCTGGTGACCTGCTGTGATGTTCTGTGCCAATTTCACTATACTGTCACAATTGGCTTTATTCCATCCTGTTTTGTTGTATATTACTACCTCCAAGTTAATGCAAATTAAATAAAAATAAAACAATAGAACATGAGAAAACAAGGTAACAAAATACCTCCAAAAACTCCCAACTCCACCAAAGCTGATCCATGTGACATGGATGATGAGAAACTCAAAAACAAAACAACAGAATTATATAAGGTGATTAAAAAGGAAATAACAACAACAAAACAGATCAATAAGGTACTGAGCAAGCTGACACATGATATAACTAAACAGATAATGTACTTAAAAAGCAAAAGGAGGAAAAGAAAATGCATAAAGGATATAACAGCATGTATGTTTAAGTGTGTGGGATTGATAACCATATTACCAAGTTTTTATTGGATCGTTGAACAGAACTGTTTGCAGCCTCACTGTTTGTTCACTTTGTATGCCTTAATTTTGTAACATGAACAACTATTCCTAAGAAGACAATGTGTAATTTATCAAGTAGTGATTTCTTAATGGTTTTTTTTGAAATTCTGTATTATTTCTACCCGTTTTTCTGTTTTGCTTTTTTTCTCTTTAAATAAAATTTTAAAAAATATTTTTTAAAAAAGAAAGTAGTCATTGAGGGCATAGTATTTTATCTTTCTGAATTACTTCCTCATTTGTAAAATGGGGATGACAATCTCACAAAGTTGTTATGATGATCAAGTAAGAGATATGAGCAGCACATGTTGGCACTGAATGCACAGTGTGCACTGAATGGTATAGATCATTCACACTATTTTTAAAAAAGAAAGAAAATTATTGGGGTCTGAGTCCAGTCAGATCCAGTGATTCAAGTGCTACCTAAATCTCACTCCATGTTTCCATCAGAACTACAATACATCAACTTTGAAAATGTAAAGGAGATGCTGCCAGGTTGGAATTTGTGGGTGACCCGTTGGACATCAGTCCGCATGTTGATGCGGATATCCAGAGCAGGATCCCTGCCTTGCCATCTGGAGAGAATGAAGCAGGGCTCCCGTGAATTTATGATTTGAGGTCCATAAAAGTATTTTGACCCTGGGAGGAGCCCTTCATTTAAATGCCATTACCCACTGCCCCCTGCCTCTTGTTGCAGACTGCTCCCCCTCTCTTTACGAGATGTTACTGTGGTGTAAAAGGCTCAATTGGGAGGATCTTACAATGAACTCTGGAATGTGGATTTTTGCCCTAGAATTCCTTGTGAAAGTTTGTTTGGACAGCCTGGACTTCTTGTTTTATTATCCTCATGATGTTGGGAACAATCTTGAAGACAAACATTTTACCAGTCAGACAGGTTTTTGCCTCTTTTACATTACCCCAGAAACTGCCAGAAGAGAACAAAACTGAGAGTGGAAGTAGGTAGAAAATGCAGGTAACTCAATAGAGAGAAAATCTTGGTAATCTTAATAGTAGCAATGTAAACTTCTAAAAATACTCATTTTGTTTGATAGAAAAACCACTTCTTAGAAATCATCAAAAATTTATTTGCAATTTTATTTTAAATACTTCTGTAAAATCAGATGGTTATTTAAATTTGGTACTTTTGACAGCATTGCAAATATCATGAATGCTTTTGTATTCCTTTTAAACAGCTACATAAATGCCTTTTCCCCCTCAAACCAAAAATAGATGTTCCCATGTTTGCGTTGCTATTTCTAATTTATTTTTAAGGGCTAATTTACAAAATGAAATTGTTTGGATGACTGGTTTGCAGTAAACATGGTATACCAAATTGGTTTCTAAATTTAGAGAAAGGTTGAATCTCCTCTTACAATCATCAAAAAATAGTAGACGTAATGATAATGAAGTTCTTACAACTAAAAGTCAAATTATGGAATAATAACCAGAAATGAACATTCACAGAAGCTACATCATTTATAATTCTTGAAAATGGTTATTTTGACTTTTTTATATGATAACACAACCTCCTCAAATACATCTTACTAAATGATAATATATTTATCAAATATACCATAATTAATTTCCATCATCTTGGTGAATCTGATAACATTAAATATTACTTTAAAATATAAAAAATAGTATATAAAACTTTAATCTTTATGAAACAAGGGCAAAGTTGTTTCAACAAATGATATAATTTTTATGTTTGATCTTTTAGAAAATGACAATTATTGTTATTGATATAAATGTTCTCAACGAAAAATCTTGTTTATATATAATGGATTTTAGCATGAGGCTTAGATTTTAAATACAGTAGACTCCAAATCTTTTCTTGGAGGTTTTTGTGGACTGATTTTTGGCAATATTTCTTTGGCATACAATGTTTTATGAAGTCCAGCTTCTCGAAGTGCTAATTCAAAGCGAAGTCTAGGGTCAGAAATTATCTGTAAAGATAAAATATAGTTCAAATAAATAAAATAAATAACTTATTGAACTAAAATAAATTTCATCAGTTTAATATTTTTAGTTGAACAATTTTTGTTAGATGACTAAATGACAATAGACTTTGAGAATACTATGACTAAAATGATTATTTTTTTTACTAAAAATGTCCAAATGGTTTTTGACATTATTACTTTTTAATGTGACAGTTGTTTCCAACATTGGCTGCATAGAATATTATATATTAGAAGAGTCAAAATATATTAAAATTATTAAAAGATGAGAAGCTTCTTTTCAATACTATCATTATTTGTTGCTGGATGGAATTGTAAAATACAGTTAATCATAGAATAAAATAAATCTACCTTAATAAATAAATCAGCCTATACATCTGTTTTTAAACAGAAATTCTAATTCCTCTGTCATTTAGCAAAAGTAAAATAAGATTAAACATATGACCACTACTTGAAAACAACATCAATGGGACCTTTCTTCCAAGGCTAGATTTTATTTCAAACAAAACTAAGAAATGGCCCATCAATCTGATGCTAAGTGGGAGTAAGCATATGAATAGTTCAATTTCTATTCTCATTTATAGCTGACTGAGCCTTATTTCTCTTCCCCTCTTATGAGTATTAAATGTCAACATACACTGTTTGCTTGAAAAAATGGTTACATGTGGATTTTACGTAATAAGGCATTCTCCCTGGCTATGAAATCTCCCAAGAAGATGAGGTAATGATCTGATGAAAGCAGCCCCTCTCTTAAGGAGGCCTTGGTGTACAGGGGTGATAAGAAGGTGTGCAGGTGTTATCATTTGGTCTGAAATGTCCCCCAAGGGCAGATGTCCAAGCTTGCCCCACTGCAGCAATGTTTAGAGATGGGCTTTGGAAAGTGACTGGACCGTGACAGTTGTGAGTGGATTCATAACCTAATGACAGCATGGGGAAGGTAATGGAAACATGAAGAGTTGGTATCTACATGGAAGTAGGCAGGATATATCTGTCCCCAGGTCCTTTCTTGCTCTCTCTCTCCCTCCCTCCATCTGTCCCTCTGTCTGCCATAAGGTGAATATCTTGACTCTACCATATGTTCCTCACATTATATTCTGACTGTCAGCCAAAATAAATCCTTCCTTCTTTAAGTAGGTTTTTTTTCTCAGATATTTTGTCACAGTGATAGAAAGCTGACTAACACAACAGGCAAGCACAGTTTGTGGCAATGTGGGACAGATGCTCTGATAGTAGTAAAACATGGAGCTACCCCTCCTGGTGGTGAGGCGAAGGTGGTCGTGTGTAAGAAGGTGCAGTCAAGCTAGCGTGAAGTTAACTTAATCATATATAAAGTGGGGGGTGAGAGAGCTATGGATAGAGGGGAAGGCGTACATGAACTCAGAGGCAGATAGCTCAGTTTTGGAATGGAGTCTGGATGAGACAGTGGTACCATTTAGGAACACTGGAAAAGGACACTTTTGTGCCTGGGATTCGAATTTAAAAGGTTTGAAGGCCACCCCAAGGTGCCCAAGAAGCTAGTGGTGTTGTATCTATTTATGCTTTTAGCATGGAAGCAATATGGTCATTGTAGATGCTGATTGTAATAATATATCATTATAGTTAGATAGTGATGTGAATCTGATCATAATTAAGAATACTTTTTTCTGTAAAAAATTTTCTTTTTTATTTATGTAAGAGAAAAAACACAGAAAAAAGTAAAAAGCAAAAGAGACAAACAACAATCACAAAAACTTAACAGTATACGTTTTCAAAACAAAATGGTAGGAATTTAATAATGGTTGTAATAGTACATATTGTTACCTTCAAAAGGGTTGCTTAGGTTACCAGATATAGACATATAAAATTGATTTAATCATATGAGTATTAACTATTTTTTCCCAAGAACTAATAATAGTCATTTTTAGCTATCTTATGTATAGATATACAAATTTATGTCTTTTTCCTTTTCCCTTCCTTCTTTTCTCCTTTGCCCTTTCCCACTTACTTTTTACTCTTTGAGCAATTTCTTACCCTTACACAATATTTATTGTAGATTTTGGATAGTAATTGCTAGAATAAATTAAAGAGGCAGGGAAAGAAGAGATGGAGATAGGAGTTGTCAGTAGTCCACTACAGTGATCTGAATTTTAAGAAATAATTGCCTTCAGTTGGCTGGTAGCCAGGAAAAGCTGTCAGAAACAGTATGAAAGAAAAAATTAATAGAAATTGGCAACAGAACAAATACAAGGCTGGGGCAATATATGTGTGGGGTTAAGAGCAATGCAGCGACTTGTGTCTGAGAGGCAATCATCTGGAGCCTCGGTCCCAAACTGTTCCTCCCCTGACCTCAACATATTCCTCCTGCTCACTCTCATCCACTTTCCAAGATTCATATTCAATCTGTGTCCAGTTGGTTCCCAGTTATTTCCAGAACCCACCCCTCTCTTCAGCTCCAGCGTTGTGAGGCTTAGATTCCTACAATTAATTTGTGTTTTAGTAGATGACTTATGAAATAGGACTCTCACTTCTAGCCATACATCCACCACCCCAGTTCACTTCCCCAGAGGCGGCTAATCAGTTTCTTACAAATGTGTACAATACACAAACAAAAACAAATTCTTTTTCCCTCTAAGTTTGTTTCTTCATCTGTATTCTTAATGGCAGTACCACTTACTACTACAATTTGCTGAATTACTGCTAGGTACCAGACAATATTCTAGGCAATACATATTTATTATTTCTAATTCTAACAAAGGTCTCAGAATCCTCAATGCAGGCTCTTCCCAGCATTACTTGCTCTCTCTCTCAGAAACGTTCTCACTTTCTCCACCCTCATTTCCTCCCAGCCAGAGCCATTCACACCCTCTAAACCACCACTTTGGATCTGTGATCTCAAAAATCACCTCACCCCAAACCACCCCATCCCTACCAATTTCCATTCAGAATATACAAGCCTAAATCTGAGTCTGTATGTAATGTATCCACTTCAGTCTCACATCTGTTCACAGGATAAGGGTCAAATGCCTTAATAGCAAGACTTACTATGCATTCATAGTTTGACGATAACCCATGTTTTCAGCTTCCTGTCTCAGCATTTGTCATGGACCCTTTGCCATGTGCCACACCCTGAAGATAATCCACAAAGCCCCTCATCCAACCTTCCCCCGCTTGGTAAAACCAGCATTTGTTTGGCCTGGCTACTTAGGACTATTCCATCTTCTGACATCAATCTTTTCAAGCCCCAGATTCCCTCTCTGCTTTGGCAGCTGGTATCTGGAGATACTCATGCATCCTTATAACTCATCCTTCTCCCCAAACACCCGCCAGCATGGGCTTGCTTTCATCATAAATCATCAGATGTGAATTTTGTCATGACTCTTAAAACCCTTGACTAAAGGAGAGCTCAGAAGTTCCTTCTCTGATATATTTTCTAACCTCCAGGCCAAGGTTAAGCCTTTTCTCTCCTCCTCGGGCTGCTACAGCCCTGAGGCCTCCATCATGAGGTTGATCTCCCCCTGGCAGCATTATTTCCATGCTACTTTACCTCCTAAATGAGGCCCACTGCTCACTTCCTCCAGACAGGGTGTAGCCCAGAGCGACATTTTATACAGAGCCAGAAAATACAGTACATGTTCCATAAGTATTTGTTCAGCTAGTACATGAATTATTTATTCATCTTTTATTCTCTAATACAGTGTATAGCATGTAGTAGAGACAATGGATTTGTTGGCAGTGGATGAATGAATTTTATCGGCTTTCCCATAATCAAATTAATATTTAGTTTTGTCCTCAGATTTGTGAAATTAATCAGTAGTTTCTCCCTTAATTTCAGTGGTATTCTTTCACTTATCAATCCTCCTTCCCATCCTCCATTCCTTCATTCCACTCATTTAAAAGATCTTTTAAAAATCCCTTCTTTGTAACAGGCACAGACTAAAATGAATCCTAAATTCCTGCAAATGTTTAAATTAATTCCTTGGTTTTTCTCACAGTAAATCGACTATTAACATTAACTTGGATGTGTTGTCTTCTCATTTTAATTTCTGAAAGTTCTCCTCTGCTTTGTCTCATGAGTAATATTGGGTGTTTATTTAACAAGATGTATGTTATGAATTTAAATTCTTAGTGCAACAGAGAAAAATTAACAAAATAATAAAACTTTCAAAATAATTTATACTGCTTAAACTTAAAAATAATTTTAAATGAAAGATTCATAACATTTTTAGCTGAGCTGTTTTATTTTATAGTCTTCTATTATTTTATAATAATAAGAATTATGCAGTAATTATATGCTATCATTTACAAGTAAATATTATGCTAATCTAGGTGCCATTTAAATGTAAATACTGAAAACAATTTGTAACCCAAGACTCACACTTCTACAGTTCTTATCATCCTCATGGCTTTTTTTGCATCAGTCATGCTAATTCTCATAATTACCTGCTGTTCATTGTATGTATGCAGTGTGAAGAGCGGCTTTTGAAGAATGAACTCTTCTTCCATATCAATACCTATCTTAGCTTTTGATGATATTGTATCTGACATCATTCTAACAGGATCAAATTGAGCAACAACTGCAACCTGAAAGAGAAAGCAAGGCCACTTGGAATAAGGTATAAACTATTTTTGGGCAATTGTGCAAATATTCAACACCCATTAAAATTAAGAAATTTTGAAAGAGATAAAAACCACGAGATGAAGACAGAAAAAATATTCATACCAGGACAGTCATAAAGATATACAAAACTGTTAAAACATGCATAAAAAAGTAGGAAAATGTAATACGTGGTATACGATTACTTGCTAATATTAAATAGTTACAATTATGATTAACTTCCTACAAAATTTACTTTTCTGATAGGAGTTGTAAGAAATTTACGTGTAAAGCATACATATTCAGCCACCATGAAAGTAACACTAGGTGCAAAAAAACACTCACTTTTAATTTCTCAGCTAGCAGTCTAGACTATGTTAACAGCCCCAAGCAGCTTTCTAGAAAGCCTCTTCTGCTTAAGTTGGCTCTAGAGAATACTACTCATGGTAAAGCAAGTGAGCCGGCAGTATTGGGCTAAATGGATGAATTTCCACTCTTTCAGGCAACAAGGTTTCCAGAAACCACTGTATACCATCATTTCCCTTCTACTGCAAACCTGCAGTCATTCTAGCACAGATGCCCTTGTCCTGTATGATGACTCAGACCTTCATCTTATTGAAAAGAAGGTCCTTATCTTGTAAATTATACGCACCATTAGCAACACCTTCCTGTTAATTCAAAAAGTAAACAACTAGTATAAAGTAAATGGTATTTTTAATGTCACTTAAAAACTGTAATGAAATAACTGGGAGTTAAACATACTTTAATTATTATATGATTCCCACCTAAAATATCTTATACTATGATTCTAAACACTGATTACAGAAAATGGACATCAATAGTTCTTTCAAAGGGCACACAGATAGAAGGATTTCTAGTCATATAGTCTCTATAGTTACCAAACTTATATTTTGAATAAGACCATGTTTAGCAACAATGACATTAAGTTTTGTTCCCAGAAGTTGTAATATATAATTATTTGCTAATGATTGAATAATTTGAATTTTGTTGGAAATAGGATAGCCAGGATTTATATTCCTATGCTTCAAATTTATCTCTATAATCCATTTTTACAAAAGAAGGTGTGCTGTAAGGTTGTATACATTTATAATGCATCTAGGATGTATCTCATTATTTCCTTGGTTTGAATCTCATTTGATGTTTACTGACTATCTTGATTTTTGAAAAAGTACTTCACCTTTGTGCCTCCTCAAATTCTGCTCCTATATGGTGGAGTTTCTAATAGTACCTACATCATAGGGTTGCTGTAGAGATCAAATCAATTGACATCTAAGGGTTTTATACTTAGTAAATCCTTGCATATGCAAACTTACATTACTATGAACCTAAAGGCCAGTGGTAGTTCTTCAAAAATTAATTATGTTTATTGGTACTTTTTAGGTAGACATAATGATCACATTCATCACAGGGAATTTGTGACTGTACATGACACAACTTGATTATTTTTTTCAGGCAATATTATTATTCTCCCCATTTTTCAGATGAGGAAATAGAGCTGAAGATAACTCCTGATCCAGGTTGTCCCAGGTTTGAAGAACACCAGCAGCTGCGGTCTTAGCCATGACACGGTGTCACCTCACCAAGGGGAACCAGGTATCATTTCCTATATGCTGGGAAATGATGCCAATGAAGATTTTAAAACTTGTGGGTTTAAACTTCCACTTTGCAATTCTGCAAAATTAAACTTCCACTTTGCAATTCTGCAAATAAAAGTGTTTATGACGTTTCCTAAGTTCTTAAATTCCTGCTCTTGCCATCTACTGTTAACATTCACCTACTTTTACTTGCTATTTTAGGCAAAGTAAGGGGAGGCTTTTATTTTTGCACAAAAAGCATACTTTTTAAAAAGTGGCTTTAAACATGTTTATTGACTGTGGCATATTTCCATGTAGACGTTCCCACCCTAAAGAGGATTATCTTGCTCTTCCACATTTTTTAAGGACAGTAAAAGCTGTTGACTAGATGCAGGCTTTCACTGTGGCAAATGGATACTACTCAACTAATACACAAGAGGTGAGATGGATGCATTTAAATCTTGGGAAAGCTTTTAAAAGGTGCTGATAAAGCTCTTTTAGTATGCTGAGAAAGTAGAAATAGTTCAACATAAATCTAATTGCTCCCTGGAATAAAGCTCAGTGTCCTAATTTGGATAAGTAAAATTTTATATAGCAGATATCATGAACCAAGCCATAGTAAGAATGTTATTAAGAGCATTTAGAACCTTTTTTAAAATCACCCGTGAAAAGTTTCAAATTAAAAACACCTGTTTCCTAAGAGCTGCGAGTCGCCTCTCTCTCTCTTCATCCTCATGTGCTTCTTGAAGGGCCACTTCTTTCTGCTCCATCAAACGCTTTTCCAATAATGCTTGTCTATACTGAACCCTTTAAAAATAACACACAGGAAAGTTGGAGAACATCATAACAGCTTCAGAGACTATAACTTGTAAGAGAGACCATAGTTGCAAAAGGTATCTCAGAGATGAGGTCAGACTCATAGTTTGGTTTTGTTTCTGGTTGATTTCTCGTATGCAAATAATAAAAGACAAATGTGTACAATTCACAGTAATTCTAATAACCAGGGAAATGCAGGAAAGCATAGGGTTAAATCCAGTTCATCTCATTCCTCATCGAAACTATTTTATTAACTATTAAACTCTGTGGCTGCTACAGCTGCAGCAAATCTATCTTTAAAAATGACCAGCTCACCTCTGAGTTATAGCAGTTTTCTGCTGAGATGTTTTAACACAGTAAGTGATAATAAAATTTTGTATTGCTGATGAAATGTACATCTTGTAGGAAGAAAAGTAAAATAAATTATGAAAATAATATGCCTAAATTATTTTGCTTATTAGAACTTAAACTTTTTATATTTGTCCTTCATTTTGTTAACAATGCCCTCTTCTGAGTGTATGCATTAAGAAATTTTAAAAATTGCACTTTGACATCTGTAGATGGCAGCAAAAACATGACTTTCCCTTAGCATTATATTTCCATTCTGCTTAAAATCATCAGATATTAAAACACAGCAATTTAGTTACTGGTTGATACCAGGAGCTCGCTTGGCCATCCTTTTTGCCTGTTTGGGGAGCAACCTCATTTACTGCCTTCTTTCTCAAGCTAGTTTTTGCTTGCATTATTATAGAGATAAAATTCATCTTTTTGAAAAAAGTAGGCACCTGAGTTCTGGGAGGAGGATTAGGCCATTGCGTCTGTCTTTCATCACCGACAATTTAGAGTTAACTCTTTGTGTGGCATAGTTACAAATGTCTTTTTCCCTTAGTGTGTGCACCTGTATTTTCTAAGGCGATAACTGCACTAGACCCTTTATATTCTGGAACCAGAAATTTACTGAGTGTTCTCTTTGTGGCAGATTTGTGCTAAGCACTCTATATGCTTTAGCTTATTGAAACTTCACAACCATTATGTATTGGAGTACCATTTTTAGCCCATTTTCCAAATAAAGAAATAGAGGCACAGACAGATGATATAATATGTCTGAAATCTCATGTCTAGTGAGTAGTGAATGGCAGAACCACAAATCAAAGCTAAAATAGGCCTCAGAGCCCGAGCCTTTACCCCTTGCCCTCTTGCCTCATGCAGTGACTACTGTGTTTCCCTCTTCTCTGTATGTTACATCTTTCCTCCCATTTCACTGATTTTTGAATAACCACTATGGACCAACCCCCATGCTAGAGTGTGAGTACACTGAGAAAAAGACCCTGCCTATAAGAAGTTTATACTTAGAGACAACATGATGCACCTATGAACTCAAAAGATATACAATGCCTTGAGAAAGGTACAGAGAAGGCTCACTGGAGAAAGGTGAGATGACCATGTGCTGAGCTGTGGGGGACAGCGATAAGTCTTATCATAAAGAAGCTTCAAGAAGGAGGCAGAATCTGAGTCAGGTGTAGAAGATTAGACTTTAGCCAGGCAAGGAGGGTAGAGAAGAAACTACCTCCCAGGCAGCAGGAGCAAGTGCAGGGCTGAAGCCTGAGCGTGGACACCTCAGTTGTTCCCTCTTGGTCACTGAGGCCATGGGAGGAGAAGGGTTCTGTGTACTGAGCGCACAGTGAGAGAATGGAGTATCATAGACAGAGACACAGAGAAGTATGTGGGCTGAGCCTGGCGACACATGGCTTCCTTAGGAAGATCCTCTTTAAAAACTGGATGCTCGTGAGGCAAGTGTTGAAGGAAAAGAATGAAGTATTAGGTAGATCTTTGTGGACTGTAAATGTGGCAAGGAAGATCCTCACCTCTTTTGAGGGTCATGGCCACCCACTGGATCCTCTCTGACATCATGAGTCAGTATAGTCAGACCACAGACCAGCATGCTCCTCTTTCGCCCTGCCTCCACTACTTGAGAAACTGTATTTCTCATTCTCTCCATTTTCACTAAGGCATGACACCACCTCCCTAAGGAGGTCTTACTCAATTTAAGCACTGAGTACATGCTAAGTGAACTATTGTGAAGGTTCAATTAAAAGATTCCCTGGGATTTGGCAATTACCATATGTTAATTTTCAGAATCTCTAGAAAGTTACTCTTCCTATGAGATACATAAGTTGCTTTGTCTGCAACAAAGTTTTTGTCTGCTTTGTGGAAAAATAATGGTTGTTCCTGTCAGGGAAACTTGACTGGAGAGGAAGAAATTGCCAACAAGATCAAGGCCTTTCTACCCTTGTCGTGGAGAAGGCTGACTCACTGTTTACCTTGAGGCTTATGCATTCATTTAACAAGTTTTTTACTGAGCTGAGCACCCCCTAACAAATGCTGTACTAGACACGTGAATTACCGTCAACATGGGAGATTTGCTCCTGTCCTGTGGACAGTCAATCTAACGGGAATACAAGACTGAGGCTATTACAGTACAGGTGGCTTGTGCTGTGATGGGATAATGCAGCAATGGCCAGTGGGGTAGGCACTGTTGCCAGACTTGGAAGCAGGGGGATATTTGAGAGGTGCACTGAATTGATACTAGGAAAAGGAGCAGGGACTCATGGTGTATGCGTGGGAGGGGTAGGCAGAATGTCCTAGGCTGCCCAAAGTAGTACGTAAAAACCCAGAGGTAAGAACGTGATACGTTTGAAGGACTGAAAGGATATAACTTGACCATAAATGAATGCTTAGTGAGGGGTGCAAAGACCCCCTGTTACAGTGTAACCCAGATAGAGGCTGACAGCTTCCTAATCTAGAGCAGAAGGATGGAACTGGTAGGAGAAGATACAGATTTTTAAAAATATGGAAGAAATAAAATAAATAGAAAATGTGAGTTTATTTTATGGGAGAAGGAAAAATGATAGGGGAAGAATTTAAGGTTTCTGTGTTCCTATGTAAAATAGGGAGCTTTAAAAGCCAAACAGGAAAATGAAGGAACTATGTTCAGTTTGGATCCAGGGCTGACTATGTAACAACTGGGATGGAGAAATAAATGGAGGATCTTCTTTACCATGGTATTAAAGCCACAGAGACAGATACCATCACTTGGCACAAGAGTCAAAAGAGAAGTAGGTCTAGGATTGACTCCCAAGGAAACAATACTTAAGAAAGAGATAAAAGAGGAGAAAACCATTTAGGGAAACAAGAAGCATAAATCGCCCTAAAATCATAAGGAAAATGAGACCAACAATGTCAGGTGCTACAGAAATAATCCAAAGTAATTGTTAGATTAAATAGCAGGGGCCATTGGTGATCTTGGCAAGAGCAGTTGCTAGAGAGGTGAATGAAGAACTAAGGGGGAAGGAAGTAAGAGAGGTGGTGTAGACAATGCCTCTAGCAAGACTGGGCAGGTCGGGGAGCAGAGGCACAGAGCAGCACAGGGAACCCATAAGTCTGACCACAGTTGCAGTGGCTTTGTAGTGATGATCAGAGTCATTCTGACAATCTTATAGATTTGCATGAGAAAATTTAAGGACAAAAAACATGCACTCAAATCCTTCATTTTTACAGATGTTGTGTTGTAAATTTAAAAAATAATACTTTGCTTAAAAAGCGGGAACTCTTGGTGCTTCCTCTTATTCTAGACAGAAAAATTTCTCTTCCCAAAGAGAAGTGATTCAAAAAAACTCTTGGAAGAAAGCCAAATACTCACATATTCATGGGAAAAGAAAATACCAACACAGTAAAGTCAATCATTTGGAAACTTTTCCACATAAATACTTTTAGTCATTTGAGGTAGCAGATTTTCTCCAAATTAAACTGTTGGTATGAAAGTCAATGTCAGGAAGTGGCTAGACTCAATAGTTTTTAAGGTGTGCACTGAATTCCAAAACAGAAACCTTGCATTCATTTCTCAGTCTGTTTTATGCTCTCTGAGTCTACAAAGGTTGAAAGAGCTGCGAAAGAGGCATTTTCAACTTCTCTTGGGGGAGGAGAAGTATTATATTGTTCAAAAGTAACAGCTGCTGCAGAATCAAGCACAGCATTAACAATAATCTGAAAAAGATTTTATTTAAGCCTCCAGGCCTGAGTGTAGTTGAAGGGACAGTACACTTTCATACAGGAATGGAGAATTTATGTATCATTTAGAAAACATTGCATGTGTGTACCGCACTCTAAGAAGTGAGTACACAAATGCAGATGGTTTAAAAACACATTGTACTTCATTGACAACCTCCCTTGGCTTCAGTGAAACTTTAGAGAGAACAATGTAAACTATGAAGCACAAAATCTTGAACTTCCTTTTCTCTGGAGTTACAGTTAACTTTTGTCAAAAAAGAAGAAGAAGAAGAAGAAGAAGAAGAAGAAGAAGAAGAAGAAGAAGAAGAAGAAGAAGAAGAAGAAGAAGAAGGAAATGCTACAACAACCAAGAGAGATAGGAGAGAACTCAAGAATGGCCATTGTTATCAAGTATTGCACTTAAGAAAACTTTAGTAAATAAAATACAGGATAAATATTTATCTGAATTAGAGTACTCTAACCAGTACTGAACGCCTCATAAAATGTTTCAGGCTGTGATCTGTCCCACTGAATTAAAAACCATTTATAAACAAACTTGTGCTTCATGCTGAAATCATGAACTTCAACACTGAGCAAGAAAGCTATAAACAGGGTAGCAGCACTCCCGTCAGAGGGGCCCAGGGGCAGTGTCACAGAGATTGTGTTTCTACCTGTTGGGAAAACCATTTTTGGCTCAAGTTCTATTCTGCAGATTGTTTTTCTCATTAAGTAGAGGAAACATGTCCATTAGCAGGAGCGCACAACGCACAGATCAAAAGAGAGACAGGCCAAGTACCAAACAAATGAGAGAAACCTATGTTGAGAAAAAATGGAAACTGCAAAAGCAAGCCTTCACACGGAATGGAATAGCCCTCAACTCCCTGGGCAGTGGGGGTGATGGCTAAGGGCAAAGGCAGAGAGCAATGTCTGCAAATAGCAGTGTGAGTCTCAAGACAGTAACATCCTGGTACAGATGGGCTTGGGGCAAGAACAAAGAAGGCTCAGAGCACTGCAGGCAAAACCAGGAACAGTGAACCCGAGCCAGACCCAAACAGAGACCATTCTTCTGGCTCAAAGAGCCTACTGGTTCCTTTATGAGGATACTGGAACCCCATTCTTTAGCTGATTATTAGTTTAATCAGTCAGCATATTGTTGTTTAAGCTTTTGGTCCTAGCTGCCAAGCACACTGTTCTAGGTGCTCAGGATCCAGCAGTGAGGGCAAAAGCAGATAAAAGAAGTTTCCTGCTTTATTTTTACATAATTTTTGATTTGTAATATGTAATTATGTAATACACAAATTGCCTAAATTAATGCTGATAAAATATAAGATGTTCTTAAATTATTTTTAACTTATCATAAAGCCCTAAGTAAGAGAGTCACTTCTTAAATTTTTACAGAATAATGATTCTCAAGGTCATTAGGATCACTAGAATTATGAAAACTTCCAACATCATCCCCCACCTCCACTAATTACATCAGAATCTGGTGGTAGGACCTAAGTCCTGGTATTTGATTCTGCCTGTCATCTTAGTTAACTTTCCACTGCTGGGACAAAATACCTGACACGTGCATCTTCAAGGAGGAAGATGCTATTTTGACTCACAGTTTTGACCAATGATTGGCTGAGTTGAAGACTGAAATGTCATGGTGGAAAGGCCTGCAGAGGAAAAGTTGTTCAACTCATGGTGCCTGGAAACAAAGAGCAAGAAGAGAGCCAAGAGGAAGTGGCTAGGAAGCAGATATAGTTACAAGCCTATGCAGATGTACCCAGAAATACGCTTTGCTGATCAAGGCATCTTTCAAGTCAATCAAGTTGACAATCAAGATTAACCGTGACAAGTCCACCCTTTGCCAAGGAGTTGCCCAAGCACATCTTAAAAAATGCTTAATTTTCAAGTGGAAACAACAAAAATGTCAGAATGCTGCCTAATATTATATAACTATCTTGTGAACAACTGAAAATACACTAATTCCTTTCCCAAACTCTGGGAAAACTGACCCCAACTACACAGATATCTGCAACCTTTTTCTCTAACGAAGTCCCAGGTTCCTGTCTCTTTTATTTTTAGATTTTCTTCATGTAACTTCAGGATTGCTCTCAGATACAGTAAATGTAATTATATTACTCTTCTGATTAAATTTGTAGCTACTACCTTTATGGGCATTAGAGTTTTGGCATAGAGTTGGCATCTTTTTGAAAAACTTAGCAACAAACATAATGACAAATCTAAACAGAAAGCCAGTAGACCTCCCAACCTTCAAAGATGAGCCACCATGATACCATGTACTACATCAAGATTACACCTATTCAGTTACTTTTAATTCACTATAATCCCTGGATCAGTATACTTTGAATATTTCATACCTTATAATATAGATACACCAATTTTAGCCTGAAATATTCATAATAGAGTTGGGCAATTCAGCCATGTAAAAACCTAGGGAAATCACTCACAGAATGTGTATCTTTGAGCAATATAACTTGCCGGGTTCGAGAAAAATCTTTCATATGATGAGATGACTTTTTTTGGATTATTAGCTATAAACCACTTTATAAATTGGAGGATATCTTCTAAAAATAATGACTTTAATATTAGAATAGTTGACTGTTTCACCCCCTCTTTCTGGCAGTAATTAGAAATTAGAGCCAGCACTCTGTTATGGCCAAATCTAGATTTTAATAATTAAACTGCATTTTGGTTAGACATCTGTTGTTTTTAATCTTCAGCAACAACTTAGAGATATCAACCCCCTTTCTCTTCAGAGTTACTTCTCCACCCTCCATGTAGGTCTGTTGAGGGATTTATTAAGAGAATCCCTTTCCTTCCTAGGATTAAGGATTTACCTGTGACCAGATATGGTTGATAGTAATACATTACAAATATGGGCACACTGTTCGTCCCTGAGTGAGCACATGTCTTTGACTGAGCCATTTAGAATCTTTCCCTGGGATGTATCCATATATGCCAAAAGAGAAAACTTCCTTTTCTCTCCGAAGTCACTAAGCCAGGATGAAATAAGTGAACCTGTAGCCGCTTGTAGGAAGTTATACTTCCTCTTCTTCCCACCACCCAGTTCATAGTCACAGAGGAAATGCAAATCAGTCCACAACCTAGAACTGAATAAAGAGATAGAGAAGAAACCAAAGCTACCATTTAGGTCCCCGGGACAAGACCCACTTCTAGATTCCCATTCTTCTGAATCAATTCACCTCCTTGTTTGCCTAAAATATTGCTTCATAGGAGTCCTAATAAACATATTTTCTTTGTATAAAGGAATATGCATCTCCTTACCCTCTATAACAGAAAGGCACTCATCTGGCTGCTCAAGTGATAATCAGTTCATTTCCCAAGTTGATGGCTCATGGAATGTTAATTATTCTACAGGATTTAACACGTATGTCATAAAAAACATGTTTAAGTAAGTCTGGGAAAAACTAAGATAGGCAAAATAAAATGGGCTTCTTTACCTAATTCAGAGTGGAATCTTTCAGAATATTTACATTAATGTGGTAGTGTGCATGATAAATCTCCAAAAGAAGACAATGTGTTTATTGCACAAATTTATCTGATAAGAGAAACGTTTTTCAACAGAACCCACTTTAGGATGTTATTTGCCTTTCCATGAGCAAACAGGAATGTGCAAGTAAACAGTCTAATGGGTAGAGACACTTAGACACTTACTGGATTGCATTACAATTGTTTTCGTTTTTTGTTTTTGTGCTACATTGTGCATTTACTGTGGACAGTGGCTATGTCTTAATCTCCACTGTGGGCCCCAAAATAACAAAGTACCTAAAACAGAAAATATGTACCAAAAGATGGAAACAAACAGAATTAATGGTGAATGAAATTAAAAAAGGGATGGGAAACATTCCACTGAGTGTCCCAAGCTACATGTAAAAAGCAGAGCACAGGAGTTGACAAGATTATAATTTAAGAATTAATTAAATACATAATCTTCCATTAAGACTGCCCAGTCAGTGAGTACCACTTCTTAAGATATTTAATCAACTGAGGAGTTGAAAGAGAAGTTGAGGGGTGGGGATTAGCTCAGTGGCATGGGTGCCTGCCTTGCAAGCTCATGGTTGTGAGTTCAATCCCCAGTACCAAAAAAAAAAAAAAAGAAAGAAAAAGAAAAAAGAAAGAAGGAAAGAGAAGTTGAGTTACTGGAGTACAAATCTGGCACCCAGCTCCTTTGGATGATTAGGAATCGTGAATGTCAAAACTAAAACTGGGACATGACATCCATGATACAGAATTGCTACAACTGTGATTTTTGGATGAGCAGAACAGTCCGGAATGTTATGATGGTTTCCAGGAATTATTTATCTGCACTAAAAGTTAAAAGTTCACCCCAAGATATTAGCATTTATTTGCTGAATTGCTTCCATACATTCATTCACCTGTGTATGAAGCACCATATATGCAAATGTGTAATAAATTATATTTCCACAAAACACACTAAAAACTCAGAGCAACTAGGAACAACTATCAAACAGACAGAGGCAGAGCCTAAATCTGCTATCTTCATATGAGTTCACTAAGAAAGGACAGCTGCCCTTTGACACTAACAGAGCATTTTGCAGGGTTGCTTCATTTGACAAATGGGTGCTGGACGATATACTTTAATCTCTTTTTTTTTTATTTAAAAGAGAATAAAACAAAAGGGGGCAGTACAGAGCAGATCAGAAGAGGACAACATAGGCAACACAGTACTTTACATTAAGTCAACTGGACATCAACAGTATCTAACGCCATATCTCTTACTCTGCTATAGTTGAGCATAGTTTCAATTACAATAATATCAAATATAACACAATAGTATAAAGGCATGCATATAGTGAAAGAATTCCAGGGCTTTCTGAACCGAATAACAGAGAATGATCAATGGGTATTATAATATCTCATTTTTGATAAAAAAGAAAAAAATTTGTTTGAACTATCACACATATTCAAATTCCAATGAGACACAATGTGGTAGAAAGAACCAATGGCAATAGAACAAAACAAAAAAAGCATGGTAGGACTTCTAAGAAGGATAATATTAAATCAGCAATAGCTGTCATAATGTTTTCTTCAAAACAGCTGTTCATATCATCACGTATGATATAGTCAAACAAAACAGGATAACACCATTCCAACTGATGATTTAAAACTTTGAAAGACTTCGAAGCTATGAGATGGGGCCTCATGCTTACCATA
>PVJX010034135.1:0-19167 GCA_004027295.1 Dolichotis patagonum
CATGGCTTTATACTATTGTGTTATGTTTGATATTATTGTAATTGAAACTATGCTCAACTATAGCAGAGTAAGAGATATGGCGTTAGATACTGTTGATGTCCATTTGACTTAATGTAAAGTACTGTGTTGCCTATGTTGTCCTCTTCTGATCTGCTCTGTACTGCCCCCTTTTGTTTTATTCTCTTTTAAATTAAAAAAATTAAAACACTCAAAAAAAACACATGAGAAGTGTAAGCAGGTTTTAAAACAAAAAATAATGATAGTACTTCAAAGGTGGTATCCATGGAAATGCCTGGAACTTGTGAACAGATACTGCAATTTATAACTGAATCAGACAAAGGAAACTGGGCAGTCAGCAGTGAGTAACCAGCAATTTTAATTCAAAGTGCACTGCCTGACACTGCACTTTGAATTAAATCTCACTTGTTTTTGAAATTCAGTGTCCTATGGGTTTATATCTTGAGAACACCATAACAGTATCACATGTCATGTTGGGTCTAACAACATATGTAGTCGTTCTTCCCAGCAGAAATCTTCAGAGACTTGTGCTTTTCAGCAGGATTTCTATTGGACATGTGTTCTGTACTCTGAGAATAATCACCAATACAGAACAGTCTATGGTGTTTCAGTTCGACTGCTTTAAATGATATTTCTGAATCTTTCCAAAGTCTTCCATAAGCCAATTCCCATGGCTGTTGAAGGATATAATTAGATATACTCACAGTTCTAACCCCACTATTCTAGTCCCAACTTTTGTGTCAGTTAATTTTCTCTGTTTTCAGAGACAAAATGCACAACACCTAAAGTTAAGGGAGAAAAGGATTATTTACTCACAGTTTGTGAAGTTTTCAGCCTGTAATCAACTGGCTCCAAGGTAGAGTAGCACATGGCAGAGGGCAATGACTTTTCATGGTGGCAGAAAACAGAACAAACAAGAGCAAAATACAGAAAATCTTCTTGTCCCTTCTTTTGTATGTAGGCCACACTCACTTCGGTTTATTGCTTATCTCCATAATCCTAGCATTGGACCATGAATCATTTAAAAATTCTAAAAGCCTGCTTCTTTCACCAAATGAGGTTTTGGAGGGACATTCTGACACAAATCATAGCACATTATTTTATGAGATCTTAGTACATTTATGCTCAATTTGAATATCTTTTTCAGTAAGTATCTTTCCATTGTAGTAACATTTTCCTACAAGAGAAATTTGGAAGTAGTTTGTGTGGGTCACAAGTGCACCCCTACTTGATCATTAAATATGTTTGGAGTCAAACTCTATTTCTATTCTTTCCTCTTATTTCTCTATGTACAACAGGATAGTAAAATATAGATTTAGTTTAAAAATAATGTACACTTAACTTCAAATTTTAGGATGTGAATTACAAACATCGATGAATGAATTGGAAAATGAAGAGAGGATTTGGTGATGACATCTGGGACAGTGAACTGACTGTATTATATGTCCCTTGTTTGCCCTGTGGGGCAATTCAGGAAGCATACTTCTTTCACCTCATTACTTCCCCATGTATATTGAGGAACTTGATACATATATCCCCCTACATGGGGAGCTCTCAGGTCTATCATCTACCTCCCACTTGAGAGAAGGTGGGATGCCTGAGGACAGAAATATCAGCATATTGCTGTGCTTATTTGGCCAGTATATATTGTATTTATTTGTTTCCTGTGAATCAAGAATGGGTAATTCAGGACAGAGTCCAGTGAGGCTGCCTTGAGGGGCAGAAATTTCTCTGAACAGGCTCATGTTTGCAAATGGCAGTTGCACAGAGGTGATGTGAAGGGAGTAGACCCCAGGCTCCACAAGAAATAGATGGGCTATGTATGGAGAAAGAGATTTTCTGAGGAAACTGATAGTTTCAAGAGCAATGTTGCCTGGATTTGGAACACACAGAAGCACTGAATATTCACACACTATCTCTAAGCCTAATGTCTACAGATATAAACCACTGTGTGCTGCATTCTCATAGCTCTTACCTCTCCAACTGACCAACTCAGTCTTTGTACTTCACGTTAGAAACTAGTAAGAATCTTGACTCCCTAGGTGTGGTAGCACACTTGTAAAATCCCAGGATTCAGGAGGATGAGTAAGGAAGATCACTGCAAGTTCAAGTCCACTCTGTGCTACATAGCAAGAATTCATCTAAAAAATCAAAACAAGATAAAAAAGAAGAAAGGGATGAAGCAAGGATATAAAGAAACAAGGCAGGAAGGAAGAAAGGAAGGAAGGAAGGAAGGAAGGAAGGAAGGAAGGAAGGAAGGAAAGAAGGAAAGAAGGAGACAGGAAGAAAGAAAGGAAGGAAGGAAGGAAGGAAGGAAGGAAGGAAGGAAGAAAGAAAGAAAGGAAGGAAGGAAGGAAGGAAGGAAGAAAGAAAGAAAGAAAGAAAGAAAGAAAGAAAGAGAGAAAGTCAAAGTCAATAACATACCAAAGATGGATCCAGGTTGGCCATGTAGTCCAGAGGCTGTGAACTCCTTGCAGTCAGGTGCAAGACACTGGTAGAACCACTGTAGGTCCATGACCAGAGAAGCTCCTTGGGTTATACTGGTTCTGAAATTCCCCCAGCCAGGCACATGTCCCCCCCCATACCACACACTGGTGTTGCATCATTGTTAGCTGCATGGAGGACTCAATGCACTTCCTAGCTCAACCTCGAAGCACAGTCCATTAGGGGAATGCCAGGCCAGCCTCACAGGAAACAAACATACCTAGACTAACCCAACCCAGAACCCCACAGCCACCCATCAGGGAGTTACCAGAGGGTTCTGCAGAATTTGAGCACCACCCATCAGAGCACAAGGTCCCAGTGCCATAGTTCAGGGGTGAATTACATATGCATTACTTTGCCCAGCCAGGATCAAGGCCCTGGACAGATGCACCAGCGGTGTGCCCAGGCTAGCCATTTGGGCAAGAGGCTCTGTACATCTTGCAATCAGGTTCAAGGCCCCAGCAGCACCACACACTAGGGACATGTCTAGACTAGCCACCTGGATCCTGGAGTTTCTGCATTCCTCTCAGCCAAGGGCAAGCGCCTTATGCCACACAAGATGGCTATGCCTTTGCTAGTTGCACAGAGGTTCCAAACTCTGCCAAGCTCTGCATCCCAGCACAGCTCATCAGGGCAACAACAGCATCGTAGGTCATGGAGGACCAGGCTCTGACACCATAGTTCTTAGGTGTGCAATAGCTGGCCATGGGCATATCACAGGATTGAAGCTCTGCCAAGCACAGCATATCAGTAGAATACATCAGGAGGATTCCTGGTCAGCAATAGGGGTCCCAGAAGAAAATGACCAAATGAAAGAGCAACATACAATCTACACTCTCCAGCTCACTGAGAACAAACCCCAGAGACACTGAAATGAAAGATAGTTGAAATTGCATAACTAAATTTTCTGAAATGACAGCAAGTAAAGAAACAAATCCATGAAGCTATAGTGGAAATCAAATAAAAAATAATCTCTCAGGTACAAAATGAAACAAAAAATATCAAGACAGAAATGTTGATTGCATGTAAAGAAGATCAAGGTTTAAAAAAATGAATATAAGAAAGTGATGGAAACCTTGAATGAACAATGTAAGACAGAATTACAATGCATGAAATGGACTCAAATGAAATTAAAGTCTATCAAAAGCTTGCAAAACTGCTAGAATGAAGCTAAAATGGACCCTCTGAACTTGAAGACCAGATGCAAGCTTATGATCATGTAAGGAATGATATCTTAAACATAACATATAAACAGGCAACAACAATTCAACAGCAGCAAGTTGTCATAAAGAGAAACAGTATACAATTAATCAGTGTCAATTAAAAGGCAGGAGTCAATATCTGAGATGCAAATAAGTGATACCTGTAGAACCTCAATTAGCCGTAACCAAAATAAATCTTCACTCAGACACATAATAATCAGGTTATCAGAAATTCAGTTCAAGAATAGAATACTTAAAGCAGTCAGAGAAAAAAAAAAGAGAACATTTACAAAGGAAAGTATCAGAATTATGACAGACTTCTCAACACAAATCTTCAACTCAAGAAGAGCTTGGAGTGAAGTACTTCAAATCTGGAAAGAAAACAACTTTCAACCCAGATTGATGTACCCTGAAAAACTATCCTTGAAGATTGATAGTTACTTACCTGACAAAGAACTGGAAAAATTGATGTCCACAAACCAGGACTACAGAATACAGAAAGATTCTAGAAAGAGATAAAAATAACTAGCATTCCAAGAACAAAAACAAAAGGAAACCACTTAGCAAGGCAAACAATTAAACAGAAAAAGTAGAAAACTAGCAACTGAAAGATAACAAGACGGATTCGTCAACACATAGCAGTTATATCCATCAAAATCAGTGGTCTCACCTCACCAATAAAAAGAAACAAACTTTTAGAGTGGATTAACAAAATTCAACACTATGCTATGTATAAGAAAAACATTTAACCTAAAAGGAAATGTATAGAATACAAGTAAAAGGATGGAACATAACAATCCATTCAAGAGGAACCCAGAAGAAAGCAGGGGAAGCTATCCGGTTTGCAGAAAATGTGAACTTTAAACCAAGAATGATCAGAAAAGATAAAGAAGATCATTATATACTTGTTAGGAGAAAACTATAAGAGAAACAGATTACAATCATAAATATAAGTGCACCAAATATAGAACTAAACATCTATGTAAGATAAATTTTAATAGACATGAAAAATCAAATAAGCAATAATACAGTTAAAATGGGGACCTTAACACCCATTGTCACAAAGAAACAGATCAACCAAACAAAAATCATCAAAGAAAAGGCAGAACTGAATAAGATTTGTGAAGAATTGGACCTAGTAGATGTGTACTAAGTGTTCTACTCAACAACATCAGAATACACTTTATTCTCAGCTGCACATGGCACATTCTCTAAAATAGAACATATACTAGCCCACAGAACATGCTTAAGTAAATGCAAAGTAATACAAATAATGCCATGATTATTATCTGACCATAGCACAATACAATTGGAAATTAATGACAAAAAACACACAACAACAACATAAACACATGGAAATTAATTATCACTCACCTAAACAATCAATGGGCCACAGAAGAAATTAAAGAAGAAATTAAACAATATCTACAAACAAGTGGAAGTAAATCTACAATTTACTGGAACCTGTGGGACACAATGAAAGGAGCTATCAGAAAACAAGTTATAGCACTAAATTCCTCTAGGAAGAAAATGGAATGAATGAACAAAACAAACAATCTAATGCTGTACCTCACACTTGTAGAGAAACAAGAGCAAGTCAAGATCAAATCACAAAGAAGGAAAGAAATTACAAAGATCAGGACAAAAAGTAATGCAATTTAAACTAAGAAAAAATAAAAAAAATTTAATGAATTGAAAAGTTGTTTCTTTGAAAGTATAAATAAAATAGACAAACAACTAGACAACATCATCAAAAAGAGGAATGAAAATTTCAAATACATGCAATAAGACATGAAAGGGTGAAATTCCTACAGACCATGTGGAAATACAGAAGATCATCAATACCTACTTTGAAAATTTTTACTCTTATAGGTTCTATAATACACAAGAAATGCACAGATTCCTAGAAATTTATGAATTAACAATGTGCAATCAAGAAGAGTTAAACTGTCGAATAACCTAATTTCAGTTAATGAAATTGAAAATATAATTAAAATGCTACCAATGAAGAAAAGCCCAAGTTATAGCACTAAATTAGTGCTATAACTTGGGCTGATGGATTCCCTGCTGAATTCTACAGAAATTTAGGGAAAGCTTAATGCCAATAATCCTCAAAATCTTCAATGAAACTGGAAGGCATGCATGTGTCCCTAACTCTTTCCTGGAAGCTAGTATTACTCTAATATCAAAACCAGAGAGAGACCCAATCAAAAAAGAGAACTCCAAGCCAATCTCCCTAATGAACTTTGATACAAAAATCCTCAGTAACATACTGACAATAAGAATTCAGCAAGTTATTAAGAAAATTATACACCAAGATCAAGTGAGATTCATTCCAGGAGTGCAAGTGTGGTTCAACATATCAAATCAAAAACCGTAATACTCTCCTGTTGCAATGGCAAGCTAAGATGGAGGATGTGCATCTGCAGCGGCAGCGAAGCCCAGGAAGACGAGGGGGGCGGGCGCAGCGCGACCCTGGCCAAGCCATCTGGGAGACAGGAGCAAGGCAAGACCTGCGCCTGGGCTCAGCTGCCAGCGCGGTCGCCATCGCGCTGGCCCCGCGTCCCTGGCGAGCCAGCGGGAGCAGCCTCGGCCTCTGCCTCGTGCTCCAGCAGCCGCCGGCGCGCGCCGGGCACGGTCCGCTCTTAAAGGCGCAGGCGGGGCGGGTGGGGGGGGGCGCTGGGAGAAAAGCGCGGGCGCGGGGCCTGAGGAGGGCTCGGGAGCCTCGATGGGCACGGTGGGCCCAGGGCGGCCGCGGCGCTGCCCCAGCCGGGCCTCGTAGCGCTAAGATGGGGTGAGGAGTGGAGACTTTGGCGGCGGCCCGACCGGCAAGGGGCAGGAGGAGGTGGGGCGCGGCCTGCGCGCCTGGCTCAGTGTGCAGCTGGGGCCATCTTGGGCTTCCTGCTGGCCTCGAGCCTCGTCCCCCCCCCCCACCGCTGTCTCTGAGCTGAAGCAAGCGGGCCGGAGGCCCAGGGATGCTGGTTGGCGCAGGCAGTGGCCGCTGCCCAAGCCTGCCGGTGCACGGTTATGCACCAGGGGTGCAGCCTTGGCCTTAGGGTGCAGCCTGGATGGCGGGCAGTGCCAGGAGAACTTTATCTTCCTGGGAGTCATGACCACCCATTAGTACCTGCAAACACGCGCGGTGGCCGCCTACAGAACATGGTCCAAGACAATTCCTGGGAGAGTTGAGTTCTTTTCTAGTGAGGGTTCAGGTACATCTCTACCAATTCCCATAGTGCCACTGCAAGGCATAGATGACTCGTACCTGCCCCAGAAGAAGTCTTTTATGATGCTCAAGTACATGCATGACCACTACTTGGACAAGTATGAATGCTTTATGAGAGCAGATGATGATGTTTACATCAAAGGAGATCAGCTGCAGAGTTTCCTGAGGAGTTTGAGTAGCAGCAAGGCCCTCTTTCTTGGGCAAACAGAAGAAATGGGGAAACTGGCCCTTGAGCCCAGTGAGAACTTCTGCATGGGGGGGCCTGGTGTGATCATGAGCCGGGAGGTGCTTCACAGAATGGTCCCATACATTGGCAAGTGTTTCCCGGAGATGTACACCACCCACGAGTATGTGGAGGTGGGAAGAAGTGTCCGGAGGTTCGCGGGTGTGCAGTGAGTCTGCTCTTACGAGATGAAGCAGCTTTTTTAATGAGAATTATGAACAGAACAAGAAGGGGTACATTAGAGATCTCCATAAGAGTAAAATCCAACGAGCTATCACATTACATCCCAACAAAAACCCACACCACCATTACAGACTGCACAGCTACATGCTTAGTCTCAGAATTGCAGAGCTGATGCATCGCACAGTCCAGCTCCACCGAGAAATCGTCCTGATGAGCAAATACAGCAATATAGAGATCCACAAGGAAGACCTGTAGATGGGCATCCCCCCTTCATTCATGGGCTTCCAGGCCCGCCAGTGGAAGGAGATTATGGAGTGGGAGTTTCTGCATGGAAAGTACTTGTATTCCTCTGCTGATGGCCAGCCCCCCCCCCAGGGGGATGGACTGTGTACAGAGGGAAGCTTTGGATGACATCCTCATGCAGGTGATGGAGATGAGCAATGCCAATGCCAAGATACGAGGGTGCATCTTCGACTTCAAGGATATCCAGTAGGCTACCGGCACGTGAACCCCATGTACAGGCCGAGTATATCCTGGACCTGCTGCTCCTGTACAAGAAGCACAAAGGGAAGAAGATGACCGTGCCCCTGCAGAGACACACATACCTGCAGCAAACCAGCAAGATGCAATTCCTGGATCAGGAGGAGCTGGATGCAAAGGAGCTGGCCAGGAGGCTCAAGAAAGAGTGGGGCTCCCTGTCTTTCCTGTCTAATTCCCCTGAAGAAGCTTGTTCCCTTCCAGCTCCCTGGGTCAAAGAACAAGCACAGAGAACCCAAAGACAAGAAGATGAACATCATGATTCCTTTGTCTGGATGTTTCAACATGTTTGTGAGGTTATTGGGAAACTTTGAGAAGACTTGTCTCATTCCAAATCAGAATGGCAAGCTCGTTGCTCTGCTCTTCAATTCTGACTCCAACCCTGACAAGGCCAAGCAGGTTGAACTGATGAGAGATTATCGTGTCAAATATCCAAAAGCTGACGTGCAGATTTTGCCTGTGTCTGGAGAGTTTTCAAGAGCTCTGTTCCTTCCCAGTTTAATAATGAATCTCTGCTCTTCTTCTGTGGTGTTGACCTCGTCTCTACTACAGAATTCTTGCAATGGTGTCCAGCAAATACAGTTTTGGGGCAACAGATATAATTCCCCATCACCTTCAGCCAGTATGATCCAAAGATTGTTTATAGTGGGAAGATTCCCAGTGACAACTATTTTGCCTTTACTCAGAAAACTGGCTTCTGGAGAAACTATGGATTTGGCATTACTTGTATATATAAAGGAGACCTTGTCGGAGGGGGCAGCTTTGATGTTTCCATCCAGGGCTGGGGGCTGGAGGACGTGGACCTCTTCAAGAAGGTTTTTCAGGCAGGTTTGAAGACATTCAGGATCCTGGAAGTAGAAGTCGTCCACATCCATCACCCGGTCTTCTGTGACACCAATCTGGATCCTAAACAATACCAAATGTGCTTGGGCTCAAAAGCATCAACATGTGGGTCTTCACAGCAGTTGGCTGAAATGTGGCTAGAAAGAAATGACCCAGGTTACAGTAAAAGCAGCAATAATAATGGCTCCATGAGGACAGCATAATATCCAGCTCTGCAGGAAAAGACATTTTTAATTACCTAAATTATTTTCAAAATTTTTTGTATGATCAGTTTTTGAAGTCCAAGGATATATTTTCCAAGTGCATTTCTTATATAGGACTCCTTTAAGATTGAACTTGTTGAACGAAAAAATGTGATCAGTGTTTGCCATTGAACACATCTTATTGTTGAACATTATGTAGAAGACCTGTTCAAGTCTGACTGGAAACATACCTGATGAACAAAATTTGTTTTTTTTTTTTTTTACATTTTTCCAGACTCCTCCTCTACAGTCCTATGGCAGAAAACGTAAACATTCCTAAAAAGTATTATTGTAACAAAAAAACACTGTAGCTCTGGAAAATGTTCTGTTGTGACTTTTACTCTTGCATATTCTACCTTTGTTTTGTTTTGTCTTGTTTCTTTTGTTTTGTTTTTAACAATACCTTTTTTAAAAAAGCCAATTTGTATTCCATTTTTAAAAAAAATTAATGTGATAATAGCTGTCTCATGACCTTCTGGAAGCTTTCCAAAGTTGATTATTTCCCCTAACCTGTGCTCCACTAGTTAAGGTCAGATGGTTTCTGTGCTTGAGGGCTATGGGGGAAGAAACACCAGGCATGGCTCCTCCCCTTTCTGCAGTTCCTTTGGCCAGTCAGACCTGGTATGGATTCCAAGAAGGGTTGGGCTTTTTCCTGTCTTCCTGACCCTTCTCTTTAGAGAGTATAATATTAATATTTAGAATGACAAAGAAGAATTGTTTTAATAAACCTACTGAATGCAAGCTGAACAAACAAAAACACCCTAATGAAAACATTGGGGGAAACCTACTTGGTTTTGTTCACTTCATTTTGTCTGTGTCAAACTGGTGGAGATGTTTACTTCATTCTTTAATTGCTGTTTTGTTTTATTGTTTGAATCTGAAATACCTTTAATTGATTTAATATATATGGTTTAGAACTCTGGCATTTCTGAGTACCTGTTACTAGTATTTATATGTACCAGGAGTGTGGCTAGTATGTTTTATTTGCAGTACACTGATCTCCAAAGATTTCCTTTTGAAAGTACTTCTCTCCTTCCCTAATTTTGACATTCCTGTTTTACTAAAATAGTAAGTGTTCTTGGACAGTTTCGGTGCTCACATATTTTGGGAACAAAAAAAGAAATGGATCTGTCATTACACCAGAATGTTTGTTTTCAACTCATAGATCAAATGTGCCTTCAGTTTTTTTTCATTTAGATTTCAGTTGATAGACTTGCCATTTTTATTACACATCATTGGAGATCAACTTAGTTGTAAATAGCCTATTGCTCATTTGGAAAAATATACCAGTGGACAGGTAAAAATAAAAACAAAAATATAATACATCATATCAACAAAGCCAAAGACAAAAATCAAAAGATCAACTCAATAGATACAAACAAAGCTTGTAAAAATTCCTACACTCATTCAAGATAAAAAAAAAAACACTACAGAAAATTGGAACAGATTGTATTTACCTAAATATGATACAAGCCATCTTGACAGACCAAGAGTGAACAACTTACTAAATGGACAAACCCTGAAAACTTCCATCCTAAAATCAGGGACAAGAAAAAGGTGTCCATTGTCAGCACTCTTATTCAATATAGTTCTGGAAACATTAGAGCAATTAGAGAGAGAAATAAAATGAATAAAGATAGGAAAGGAAGAAGTTAAATTATCATTATTTGCAGATGATATGTTACTCAACATAGAAGATCTGCAAAGTTCTGTTGAAAAACTTCTAGATGTAATAACGAAATTCAGTAACTTAGCTGCATACAAGGTCACTACTTAAAAATCAATAGCATTTCTGTACAAAAACACCAAAATCATTGAGAGAGATTTTAGGAAACCATACAAGTCACTATAGCATCCAAAACAATGAAATATTAGGAATCAATTGAATGGAGAAAGTAAAAGAACTATTCAGTGAAAATCACAATACTATGAGAAAGGAAATCAAAGAGAATTCAGAAAATGGAAATACATTCCCCATTCATGGATACAAAAAACAAGCATTCTGAAAATGGCCTGCCTCCCATACTTGTTATACAGTTTTAATTAAATTCCAAGCAAAATACGATTTGCATATCTCACAGATTGAGAGAAACTATTTCTACCATTTTTCTGGAATTTGAGGAGTCTTGGAATATGAAAGACAACTCTGGGCAAAAAAGGCAAAGCAAAAGGCATCAGAATCCCTGACTTGAAATTATATTACAAAGCTTGCGTGATAAAATCAGCAAGGTACTGGCATAAATATAGACCCGAGGATCAAAGGAATGGATTGAAGTATGTGGCCACAACCGCAAACACAGTCAGCCAACTCATCATTGACAAAGCACCCAAATATATTCATTGGAACAAAGATAGCCTCTTTAATAAGTGGTGTTGGCAAAATTCTCTTTCCATGTTCCAAAATTAAAACAGAGACTGTTGTCTAGCACCATGCATTACACTAAAGTCATAGTGGATCAAAATTCTAAATATTAAAATGGAAATACTAACTCTGCTCTAAGACAAAATAGGTAGAAATCTTGACAACATAGGGGTAGGCAGAAACTTCATGATCAAAAATAAAACTGCATGGGAAATACTACCCAGAATCAACAGTTGGGATCTCATCACACTAAAAAAATTTTGCACATCAAAATAAATATCCAATAGAGTGAAATGAAAACCCACAAATGGAAAAAATATCTCACACAACTGCCCCACATAGGATTTCAATCTAAAACATATAAAGAATTAAAAAAAAACATCACCCACAAAATCTAAAGACCTAATTCAAAAATGGTCATCTGAGATGAATACATACTTCTCAGATGAAGAAATATAAATGGCAAATAATATATGAAAAG
Source organism: Dolichotis patagonum (assembly GCA_004027295.1). NCBI lineage: Eukaryota > Metazoa > Chordata > Mammalia > Rodentia > Caviidae > Dolichotis > Dolichotis patagonum. Next base: position 11,802 of record PVJX010034135.1, read on the forward strand.
ATGTTCAATATCAATGGTCATTTGAAAAATGCAATTTAAAACACCACTGAGATTCCATTTCACTCTAGAAGGAATGGGCAAAATCAAGCAATGCACCAATAATAAATGCTTGGAAGGGCTGTGGGGAAAGAGGAAATTTTCAGCATTGTGGGTAGGACTGTAGGCAAATGGTACCACTGTGTAAATTCAGTGTGGGTATTCCTCAAAAAGCTAGTTTACAGATTCCATTAGACCCAGATTTCCTGCTTCTTTGCATTTTCGCAGAAGAATTGAAAATCTCATACCATAGCGATATATGTACATGCACGTTTATAGCAGCACAATTTTTAATGGCCAACTCTTTGAAACAAACCAAGTGCCCATCAATTTCAAAATGGTTAAAAAAGGTGTTATTTTTATACAATGAGATACTATTGAGCTATAAAGAAAGATTGCATTGAGACTTTTACAAGTAAATGTATGTAACTTGAGAACATACTCATAAGTGAAATAAATCAAACCCACATGTGTATATACCATATTGCATAATAAACTAAAAGAGTAAATATGATGCAAAGTCCACAATAAATATTGTGTAATGGTGAGAAATTGCATGAACAGGAAAAGTAACTGAGATATGAGAAAGGAGGAAAGTAGTTAGGGAACAGAAAAAAGAAATCTTCTGTATGTATGTATATTCATATACATACATACAAAAGATAGCAAAAGTGACTACAGTACAAATTGTATTAATTCTTGGAAAATAACAGTAAATACTCATTTGATTGGATCAATTTTAGATGTTTGTAACTTGTAGTCCAAGAAACTCTTTGAAGGTAAAAATATGAAGTACTATAGCCGTTTTTAAGCTCCTATCAATTTTTTTTGAAAAATCTACTCTTATGGTTTGGGATGGTTTTTGTTGTTTGTTAGTCTGTTTTGTTGTTTCTTTTTTTTCTGTATCTTTTTTCTCTTAAATTAAGAAAAAAGTAAATCAACTTGAGGGACAGATATTAATTGCATTCCTCCAAAGTTGCTCTTCTCTTTGCTTTCACATGCTCTCCTGAGTGCTCTAGGTTTTACTAGACTGAAAAGAGGCAAATTTCCCATGTCCCTGTTCTGCATTTTGCTCTTCATGGTGCAGCTTTTTTGGTGTGTTTATAGTGTAGTGACATTATTCTGTGCTTTTCTCTGGCTTTGTCATCATAACATTGAATGAGATGGGTCTGTATATTTCCTTTCTATTGTTTAGGCCACATAAAGTGTGTGTGTGTGTGTGTGTGTGTGTGTGTGTGTGTGTGTGTGTTTGGGCAAATGCAGCCCATGGCTTTATCCATTTTAAGAGTGAACACTACCACTGATGTTGCCCCACAACCAGTCCCTGAGATGGGTATCTCTCAATTACAGTGGAAGAAGAACAAGGAATTGTGGTCTCACCTGAAAGTTCCAGAGTTGTCTTTTTTATTATTTTCATAGTGTTCCTTGTTTCCTTAGTCCTCCTGACTCCTGAGCCTTTTCACTTCCTCAGCAGCTCAGTATTTTATTTCTCGAGCAGTCTCTCCTTAATGAGGCCTTTGCTGTGCAAGCATATTTTGGCCCCGAGAATTGAGTACTCACAGGCATCAGACTACTCCACTTCACCTCTGCTTACTTTGGAGTTGGAGTGAACAAAGATCTTTCCAGTTTTACCTGTTATTCTCACAATGGCCTTGGGAGCATTGCTCTATTTTGATGATGATGTGATGGTTTTAAAGTGTCCAGTCTATCAGAATTCTTTCTGTACTTTCAACACTCCTTCTTGCATAGATTTGTTACTAAGGATTTCATCTTATTCAAATTTCAGAAACCTGCCCTGTCTCCTTAGAAATTCAGAAGTAGAGGCACCAAGCGTGTTTGTAATCACAGCACACTAAAGCCTAGGCAGGAGGTTCTTTAAAATTTAAAGGCTAGACCTGACTGGATAGCAAGACATTGTCTCAAAAATCCTGACTTCATAACTAAATGAATGAGAAAAAAGAAATTCTGGAATAGCAAAACAGACTTTTTCTATAAATATACAGAAAAGACAGGCAGGGTGATAATTAACTGAATCTCACAATTTTAGTAAGACACACCCACTTCACTTGGATTAGAATAGGGTGGGAAGATCCCCCCAAGTGTGGATTCTCACCTTAGTGGTATAAAAGGGATACCAAGAAGAAAGAGTCACTTCTGTTTCCACCAAGAAGTTTTTCCTTGCTGGAACCTTGGAATTCATATCCTTGCTTCCAGCACAGACACATCAGCCTCCTGAAAGGATCTGAGACTCTACTCAACAAGGATTCCTATTTTCAGCTGTCTTTTGGTGAGCTATTTCTTTGAGTGATTCACAAACAACTTAGAATTGACTTATATGCTTGGAAATCTTGGTAAGCCTATTTCTAAATAATTATTTCTTTTAATCTACAGATTAGACTCTCTACTTTATGATTGCCATCCTGCCCTGACTGTCTTGAAACTGCTGACGGAAGTGAAATTTCTACCACCTGGTGAAGAAGAAAATTTTTTTCTGTGACTTGATTAACTTTTTGAGCTTTCACACTGATGATAAGTGTTTCCAGAACCCCAGCCCCAGGAGAAATGTCATGTGGGCCAGCAGTGGACAGCAGACACATCACAGAAATCAAAGCAGTGAACTTGTCCTTTCTGTGCACCATGAATAACATCAGCTTTTGCCTAAAGGAAATAGGTGACACCATTCGAAGTGCAGCCTTTTCACCAGAAGGAAAAGATAAATTGAAATGGTGCTTATGTGTACACCCAAAAGAGGTTGATGAAGAAAGCAAAGATTACCTGTCCCTATACCTGGTACCGATCAGCTGCACAAAGAGGGAAGTTCAGGAAAAATTCACATTTTACATTCTGAATGCCAAAGGAGAGAAAACAAAAGAGATGTCCAGTCAACAACCTTATAGATTTGTGCAAGGAAAGGACTGGGGATTCAGAAAATTCATTCTGAGAGAGTTTCTTTTGGATGCAATGAATGGGCTTCTCTGCAATGACAAACTTTCTATCTTCTGTGAAATAAAAGTAGCAAAAGATCCCACCAATATTTCCAGCCAGAATATTATGAATATGGTGAAGGTTCCTGAGTACTCCTTGGCAGAGGATCTAGGAGGGCTGTGGAAGAGTTACTGGCTGGCAGACTGCTGCTTGCCTATGGCTGGCCAGGAATTCCAAGCTCACAAAGTCATCTTAGCCGCTCACTCTGCAGTTTTCAGTGCTCTGTTTGAACACAAAATGCAAGAGAGCAAGAAAGGTCAAGTTGAAATCAATGAAATGCAGCCTGAAGTTTTTAAGAAATGATATCCTTCATTTACATAGGAAAGGCACCAAACCTAGGCAAAATGGCCCCTGAACTGCTGGCTGCTGCAGACAGGTTTCATCTGGAGCAACTGAAGCTCATGTATGAGAACCACCTCTGAATTATCTGTGGAGAATGCAGTGGAAATTCTCATCTTGGCTGACCTCCACAGTGCCTATCAGTTGAAAACTTGGATGCGGATTTCATTAACTATCATGTTTCTGAAATCCTGGAGACCTCCCAGTGGAAGTCCATGGTGGTGTCACACCCTCACTTGGTGGCTGAAGCCTACCACTCTTTGTCTTCCATGTAGTGTTCTTTCCTGGGGCCCCCATGCAAGCATCTGAGGCTGTCCTAAGGTCCCACATATCAATTTATCTTCCCAGAACAGTGGTCACATTTGCTGCCACTGAACACTGACATGATATGGCAATCCATGAAAATTTCAGTCTTCTATGAGGAAATACTGAATTGTGCCTCTCTAAGAATAGATGGGACCCCAGCTTAAGCTCAGCATAAGGAGATGGGATCTTTAGAATTAAGGAGAAGTGTAACATGCTAAGTGAAGGGATTGTAACTTAGATGCATTCTGAAACCTGGTTTTTATAATATTGTCCATGCTGTTTTTTTCATTGTCGATGCCAAAGTAAAACCAAAACTCCTAGCAATGAGAAAGACAAACATGTGGGATGGAGTGACCCTCAGAGGGAGAGACCATGAACTTTATTCAATAAATGCATCACTCCTTCCTGGCTTTCCTCACCATCATCCACCTCGGGGCAACCCCTTCTCAAAGTGGCGTTTCATATCTTCCTCTCCTTTTCTGTAAGTAAAACTTAATCTTACTTTATACAGTTGTTTGAATCCTCATTCTTTCTCTGTATTTTAGAGTCAAAAACTGAGGAACATTTCAGTGAGTGCTGGTGACATCAGGTCCATCCAGTGAATGGACACATGGATGTAAAATGTCACTACTTAACATTGGGGATGGGAGAAGTAAATAACCCAGAAGTCAGGCTGCTGAAACCAAATGACAATCACGTGATGCATGTATGTGCTCAATTTTCCCTGGCCCAGTGACACAGGCATGCAGCCTGAGCCCTAATCAGGACATCCCATCAGTGGCAGAGCAAGAAACTATGCTTCTGTGGGAGCAGCCCAATCATCAGGTTACTGGAGAAAAAGGAGAGGAAAATTATCAGATTTAAGAAAATAGGAAAGAAAGAAAATTTAATTTAGAATCAATTTGTGTTTTCTGTACAATTCATGTTGATGAAGCAAGTTTTATTCTTTAAAAATGCACTAAAACATGAATGTGTGCAAAAATGACTCTTCACATTACAGCTTTCAGGAAGAGCTCGCTCAGTGTGAGCACTTAATATTTGCAAGAACAGAATACATGCTGCTATGCTACTTTGAAAATGAGTAGAAGAAAAAAGAGAAAACAGGAGGTTCCATCTAAAACTTTTGACTTTTGCAAAAATTACTTATGGTGTTGTTTTGGACACACTCAGTCTCTTTGACCGTTCAACGCTATCTAAAAACAATTAAGGATATGACTCCACTTGTCTTGAACAGGTACAGACTTGGAAACATTTGTTTAATCATGGCTTTGTGCAGGTAACCACTGATGTACTGGTTATGTCCATCTTTAAGAATGTAAATATAAGATAACATCCTATATAATAATAATACAATAAAAATGCAGAAGATTTTCAATCTCTCTCTTCCTTTCTCTCTCTCTCTCTCTCTCTCTCTCTCTCTCTCTCTCTGTATCTCTCTCTCCCTCTTTCCCTCTTTATTTTTTTTATCAGGGGTTGAACTCACAACCTGGTACTTGACAAGCAAGTGTTTCTGTGGCTCATCCTACTGCCTGGCTTTTGCAGATGTTTTGCATACATGCATTCTTTATCATTATATCCTCACTCATAGAAATCTCCCTCTGTCCCCTGAAGCAGGCAGACATTGTTGAAAATGGGACAAAATAATTTACTCAGTGTTCATACATCTTGACAAGTACTATGGTTCTTAGATATTGTGGGAATAAGGTTTCTGGCATTTCCCCCTCCAGTTTTATTTCTCTTCCATTATCTCCTCCACATTAAAGATATAAAACCGAAACAAAATAAAAAGAAGGCAAATGGATGTTTTATTATTGAATTCTGTGTGAAAACTTTCACAACACAGCTTCCTGCGCTGTCCATACCTGACTTGCTGCCTGTGTGGGAGCCATCCCTATTGTTTCTGATTTACTCCTCTTTCTACAGGGGAGAACATCCAAAAGTTAAATTTTTTTTCAAAAATATAAATAGTTACTACCTTGTAAATGAATGTGTACCACTTGTAAGTGACCAAACAAAAAACATAGATAATAATTTACAAAGTGACATTTCCTCATGGTGAAATGAATGGAGCAATGTGGATTAGGGCTTAACAATTTTCAGGGCTAACACAAGACTTCCTAGCTTCTCCAATTACAGTTACAGTGACTTAGTGTCAAGTGCTTCATAGAGATGTAAATTAAACAGAATATACAAATTTACCAAAAGAATACTTTGATTGCAATTCTAGAGGGTAACCAGGCAAGAACTATAGCTTAAGTTGTTCAAGGGTTAACATTGAGATATGGAGCTAAGTTACCTCTCTTGCAAGAGTGGGAAGCCAGCTGTTCAGCATTAGCAGGTAGGACTGTGAATGTTTGTTCAGTTCCTCAGCTGGTGTCATAGTTGTGGAATGTTTAAGGCTAATGTGTGCTTCCATTTCCAGGAAACATTCATCTTGCTGTATAGTGGTCCCAATCATATAGGGATTAATGCCTATCAAACACTACTTACAGAAGATTATTTTGAAGACATCACTTGTTTGACTGCTCATGTATAAGAAAAAATATGACAGAAAATGAACAAGAATTTCTCATTAATTTACAGGCCTTTGAAGCAAGGAAGTTACCAACTGCCCTTGGCAAGCATGAAATGGCCTGACCAAAGTCCCCTGAAGCACCAACTTACCTGTGTCATCCAAAGTTGTGTGTCACACATCCTCGAGCTACACAGATGGCATCTTGTAACATTTTTCAACTGTTATGTGAATAAAACAAACCAATAAATAAATTATCTACCCAGGAGGTCAAGGTGCTGGGAGACGTAGTAGAGAAGTTGCAGACAGGGAAATTGCATGACACATTGCCTTTCCTTCATTCAACTATAAGCACAATATGACCATTTATTTCTGTCTATGGTTAGCATGTAGTGATCTCTGAGACAGCAAATCATTGAACTACTGAAATTTGGAATGGAGTTAAAGGTTAGAGGCACCTGGAACCAAATGTATCTTACCACCACAGCAGGCACGTGAATTAGAGTTGTCTCCTCTAAGGAAGACATCTGGATTTGAATCCATTAGTACTTTAAGCTTGAGTCATTGAAGAATCCTATTACTCATTGTTTTCATTTTTCCATTTGGAATTCAGCCTATTACTGATGCTGTCATCCTGTGATCCCAACAAACAGCAACCTATTACTTAGCATGAGGTTTACATCAGGCAATTCCGTTCTATTTGTACACAAGATCCTGGACAAATATTTGCCCATTCAAATCTAACAGAGCTCTAGGTCTGTGTTAGAGGCAAAAGCAGCAGGTTCCCACCTTCTATCAGCCATGCTGGTAGCTTGGTTTAAAAGGCAATCATGAAGAAAAAGAATTACATAGAAAATGGTTCAAAATTTTCCTGCAAGGCTGACAATTCCTTCCATGGAAAGAGGGACTTCTACAATGTATCAAATGAAGAACCTTATTCAATATTTAATATTGAATAAATTTCCTGCCAAATTTACCCTACTGAAATTGGACACAATGAGCTAGCATTTTATTAACATAACTACATTTAGTTTGGGGTGTGTGTGTGTGTGTGTGTGTGTGTGTGTGTGTGTATTTCTATCTGGGAGTGCTATTGCCCATTTTTGTAAAAGGAGTTTTACAAAAGAAAATTTATTCCATGTTCTATTTTTGTTCTCATTTTATACAATAAAGTAGCTTTGTAATGTA
>PVJX010034136.1:0-19153 GCA_004027295.1 Dolichotis patagonum
CTCATATTAGGGAGATTATATGGTATTTACCCTTGTGAGTTTGGTTTATTTCACTTAAGAGAATGGTCTCAAGTCGTGTCCATTTATTTATAAATATCTCGATGTGATCATTCTTTATAGCTGAGTAGTACTCCATTGTATAAAAATGCCACAACTTTTTTATCCATTCCTCAGTTGATGGGCACCTAGGTTGTTTCCAGAATCTGGCTATTACAAATTGTGCTGCTATAAACATGGGTGCACATAAATCACTGTGGTACGATGTTTTCACTTCTTCTGGAAATATACCTAGAAGTGCAATAGCTGGGTCAAATGGTACTTCCTCACCCAGCTTTTTGAGGAATCTCCAGACTGACCTCCACAGTGGTTGCACCAGTCTACACTCCCACAAACAGTGCAGAAGAGTTCCTTTTTCCCCACAGCCTCTCCAACACTTGTTGTTGGTAGTGTTTTCCATCTTGGCCATTCTTTCTGGAGTGAGATGGAATCTCAGTGTGGTTTTAATTTGCATTTCTCTCATGACTAATGATGACGAACATTTTTTCATGTATTTATTTGCCATTCGTATTTCTTCATCTGAGAACTGTGTATTCATTTAAGATGCCCATTTTTGGATTGGGTCTTTGAATTTCGAGGGTCTGATTTGTTTTAATTCTTTATAAGTTTTAGACAAAAGTCCTTTGTCTGAGGCGCTGTCCATGAAGATGTTTTCCCAATTGGTGGGTTTTCTTTTCACTCTGCTGGAAACCTCTTTGCACCTGCAGAAACTCTTTAATAAGATGTGGTCCCAGTTATTGATTCTGGGAAGTACTTCCCGTGTACTTTGGTTCTTGTTCATGAATTCTCTTCCTACCCCTATATCTTTGAGGTTTTTACCTACTTTGTCTTCCAGTAGTTTTAGTGTTTCTGTTTTAATATTTGGATCTTTCATCCATTTAGATTTTAGTTTAGAGTATGGTGATAGACATGGGTCTAGTTTTAGTCTTCTGCATATGGACAGCCAATTTTTCCAGCACCATTTGGTAAACAGACTGTCATTCTTCCAGCGAGCATGTTTGGCCCCTTTATCAAAGATGAGGTGGTTCAGTGAGTTTGCAGTTGTGGTTGTATCTTCCAATCTATTCCACTGATCCTCGGGTCTGTTTCTATTCCCTTACCATACTGACTTTATCACTGTAACTTTGTAGTATAATTTTAAGTTGGGGATTGTGATGCCTCCTGCCTTACCTTTGTTGCTTAGAATTGCCTTTGCTATTCTAGGTCTCTTCTGGTTCCAGATGAATTTTAGGAGTGATTTCTCTAGCTCCATGAGGTATGTTAGTGGTATTTTCATTGAGATGGCATTGTATCTGTATAGTAATTTTGGGAGAATGGCCATTTTCACAATGTTTGTTCTTCCTATCCATGAACAGGGTATGTCTTTCCATTTTCTGAGGTCCTCTTCGATTTCCTTTTTCAGGGTATTATAATTTTCCCTGCATAGCTCTTTTACTTCTTTCGTGAGATTAATTCCTAAGTATTTCATTTTTTTGGATGCTAGTGTAAAGGGTGTAGCTTTTCTTATTGCTCTCTCAGTACTTTTGTTGTTAGGGTATAGAAATGCTGTTGATTTTTGTGTATTGACTTTGTATCCGGCTACCTTGCTGAATTTGGTAATTATACCTAGGAGTCTTTCAATAGAGTTTTGAGGTTCTTCTATTTAAAGTATCATGTCATCTGCAAATAATGATAATTTAACTTCCTCTTTTCCTATCTTTACTCCTTTTATTTCTCTTTTCTGTCTTATTGCTCTGGCTAGTATTTCCAGTACTATGTTGAATAGCAGTAGTGATAATGGACATCCTTGTCTTGTGCCTGATTTTAAGGTAAAGGCTTTCAGTTTTTGACCATTTAATATGATGCTGGCTGTTGGTTTGTCGTAGATGGCCTTTACCATATTTAGATAAAGCCCCTCTATTCCAATTCCCTGTAAGGTTCTTATCATGAATGAGTGTTGGACTTTATCAAAAGCTTTTTCTGCATCTATAGAGATGATCATCTGGTTGTTGCTTTTGGCTGTATTGGTATGGTGGATTACATTTATTTTTTTGCATATGTTGAACCATCCCTGCATTCCTGGGATGAATCCTACTTGGTCATGGTGTATAATCTTCTTGATGATTTGCTGCGTCCTGTTTGCCAATATTTTATTGAGAATTTTTGCATTTATGTTCATCAGGGAGATTGGCCTATAGTTCTCTTTTTTAGTTGAGTCTTTCTCTGGTTTTGGTACTAGAGTGATATTTGCTTCCAGGAATGATTTAGGCAGAATTGCTGCCCTTTCTATTTCATTGAAGAGTTTCAGGAGTGTTGGAGTTAGGACTTCTTTATATTTCTTGTAGAATTCTGCAGTGAATCCATCTGGGCCTGGGCTCTTCTTTGTAGATGAGGACTTAATTACATTTTCAATTTCAGTAATAGAAATTGGGTTATTCAGCAGTTTTACATGTTCCTGATCCAGCTTTGGTAGTTCATATGTATCCAGGAGTTTGTCTATTTCTTCAGTGCTATCGAACCTATGAGAGTAGAGGTTTTCAAAGTAGGTGTTGATGATCTTCTGTATTTCCTCTGAGTCTGTAGTAATTTCACCTTTCTCATTTCTTATTGCATGAATTTGAGTTTTTTCTTTCCTTTTTTTTAATAATGTTGGCCAGGGGCTTATCAATTCTATTTATTCTTTCAAAGAACCAACTCTTTCATTCATTGATACTTTGTACTGCTTTCTTAGACTCTATTGCATTAATTTCTGCTCTAATATTTATAATTTCCTCCCTTCTTTTGGCTTTGGGTTGGCTTGCTGTTCTTTTTCTAGATGTTTGAGTTGTAGCATCAGGTTGTTTATTTGTGTTCATTCTGTCTTCCTGATGTGGGAACTCAATTCAATAAATTTTCCTCTGAGGACTGCTTTCATTGCATCCCACAATATCTGGTGAGTTGTGTCTGTATTTTCTTTTACTTGTAAATATTGTTTAATTTCTCCTTTAATTTCCTCTGTGATCTACTGATTGCTCAAGAGTGTATTATTCAGTTTCCATGTGTTTGTAGGTTTTTTGCAATTTCTTTTTTCATCAATTTCTAGTTTCACAGCACTATGATCCAATAAGATGCATGGGATAATTTCAGTTCTTTTCATTTACTTAAATATGTTCTTTGGGATAATATATGGTGTATTTTAGAGAATGTCCCATGTACTGCTGAGAAGAAGGTGTATTCTGATGTTGTTGGATGGAACACTCTGTATACATCTATCAAGTCCATTTGTTCACAGGTATGATTCAGTTCTGTTATGTCTTTGCTGATTTTCTGTCTAGTTGATCTGTCCTTTTGGGTCAATGGTGTGTTAAAGTCTCCTGTTATAATTGTATGATTGCTTGTTTGATTTTTCATTTCTGTTAGTATTTGCTTCATAGAGCTGGGTGCTCTGGAATTTGGTGCATATATATTTAAGATTGTTATCTCTTCCTCTTGAAGTTTTCCCTTAAATAGTATGTAGTGACCTTCTTTATCTCTTTGGATCATTCTTGGTTTGAAATTCACGTTGTCTGCAAACAGGATTGCCTCTCCTGCTTTTTTTTGAATTGAGGCCATCTGCATTAATGGTTATGGCCAACATGCACTGGTTAATCTCTGCCATGGTTTTTTTTCCCAGGGATCATACTTACAACCTCACGCTTTTCAGGCAGGTGCTTATATCACTGGGGTAACTCTCAAGCCCCCTCTGCCATGCTTTTTTCCTGACATTGGCTTCCTACTTTTCCACTCCACTCCATTGACTGCCTCACTCAGTGATCCCACTGTGCTGCCATCCCTGGGATCATGGTCATTTTTATCTCTCTTTATAGCCTTCAGTATTTTGTAGAGTTTCATTGGTGGTCATGAATTCCTCCAGTTGTTCTTTGTCATGGAAGTATCTTATTTCTCTATTAATTTTTTTATTTTTTATTTTTAAAAAAATCAAAACAGAAAAGAAGAATATAAATGATACAGAATTTCAAAAAAGAAAAGTGTAGGAAATTAACACTAGTTAATATATTGCACATTGTTATCTCAGAACTAGTTGTTAAGGTTACAAACTCCAGATACAAAAAAAGTTTTGTATGGTATACAAATCAGGGTTGAAAGTTGTTTTCTTTCAGGACTTTACTTCTTTCTCCTGTTATTTAAAAGAAGCTCTTAATAAGAATGCCAGAATGACCAAGGAGTCTTCTCCAATAGTGACAAGACCTGAAGAACCTGGTTGGATTTTCAAGGTGACACAGTGCCATGACTTTCATAGAAAGATTCCTTGTGTATGTTACATGAAAGCCTCACCAAAACACAGTTCATTCTTTTGGACTTAAAAATCTAGCACATTACAAAAATTTCATAACTTTACATTCATGTAAAATAATACTTGGCACTTATAACTACTGAGAAACTATGTAGATTAAGTAAAGTAAGATAATGTAACATGTACCTCAATTCCTGGCATTTAAAGCATTCTTTATGATTAAAGCTTAAAGAGCAGTTCAGAGGGATTCACTTTCACCTGTTATATGTGATGGGAGATATATACACGAGAAAAGCATAACATTGAGAGAGAGTTGTACTACAACAGAGAATGTAAACTTCACTATCCACTTAGTTAAATTTTTACACATTGACATCCTCTCATCTTGCTACACAAACTGTATATTTGTCTTTATGAGCTGGAAACAAGGGCTTCTATAATCCTTCCTTTATCCATTTTTCCCTCAGCACTTACTGTGTCAATATGTAATACTACCATAACATAGTAAAATACTGAGCACCTTCCCTGTCAAATCCATTTAAGTCTCAGTCTCTGTCCTTAGGATTGATATGAATACAGAGTTACATAGAAGCTTTCTTCTATTTCATGCAGACTGCCAAGGCAAGGAGTTATAGGTATAGTGCCTATAGGAGTGATGCCATTAATATAGAGGTCCAAAGGCATAATCTGAATATCAGCTATTATAGAATCCTGGAGGTTCCTTGCAAAGGGTTCATATTTTGTGAAATAGGTCCAAGTTCTCCAAATCCCTAAGGAAATCTTAACATCAATGAAGGAAGGAGAGAAAATAAATGTGCTTGTTCTAAATGGTTTGTGCTTTCCCAGTAAGAGGGGAGTTTGTATGTAATATTCATTTATTGATGCATTTTTCCCAGACTTGTTTTTTATTTTAAAAACAAAAAAGGATAAAAACAAGGATCTTGAGGACTTTTTAAAAGATTTATCTGCATTTCATTTCATTATTTTGTAATAAAATACACATGACAAAAATAATTGTTTTAACCATTTTCAACTTTGCATTGCTGTGCAGCTGTGAACAGTAACCATTCAAAGGAATTATTCATCTTTTCAAACTGACATTTTGTCCACATAATAGAAACTCCCAAAGCCTTTATTCCCCAAATCTGGATATCATCATTTACTGGTAAAAAAAATGAGACACTGAGGCATGTAAACAATAAAAATATTATGACCAAGGTGGCATTACTAGAAGTCTAGATGTTTAGTCTTCCATCTTCTATAATCTGTATTCAAGATGGATTCTACAGGTACAGAAATTAAGACTGAGGTCCTGATGTGGAGCCTCTTGAAAGTGTTCTTAATGCCCTATTCCTCAGGCTGTAGATGAAAGAATTCAGCATAGGGGTGACCACAGTATACATCAGTGAGGCCATTGCACTCTACCTGGGAGAAGAGGACATATCTAAAAAGAAGTAAACACCAATGCCTGCTCCAAAAAATAAGCAAACAACTGTCATGTGAGATCCACAAGCGAAGAAGGCTTTATACTTCCCACCTGGTCTTGGAACTCTCAGAATGGAAGAAAAAATTTTATAGTAAGATAAAAAGATCCCTGTTATAGGAAAAAACCCAGATATGGCAACAGAAAAATACATGATTATGTTATTGATCAGAGTATCAGAACAGACAAGAGTAAGAAGTTGAGAAGGATCACAGAAGAAATTAGAAATTTGCACATCCTTGAAGTATGGAAATTGTAAAATAATAAAATTGTACAGTTGTGAATCTAAAATTCCAAACAAAAAAGACACCAAAACTAAGAAGGCACAGAGGTTAGTGTTCATAATGACCTGGTAATATAGGGGATGACAAATGGCTACATATCAGTCATAGGCCATTGCAGTCAGAAGCAGAGCATCCATACATCCAAAAATGATATACAGAGACATCTGTGCCAGGCAGGCCACAAAAGAAATTGCTCTACCATAAGTATGGGTGTCCAGAATCATCTCTGGGACCATGGTAGAGATGAAATAGATGTCAGCCAACGACAAGCTGGAGAGGAAGAAGTACATGGGGGTGTGGAGGTGTGAGTCACACCTGACAGCCAGGATGATGAGCAGGTTCCCCAGCACTGTAACCAAGTACATGGATAGGAACAGTCCAAAGAGGACAGGCTGAAGTTCTGGGTCCTCCGAGAAGCCCATGAGATTGAATGCTGAGACACACATTAGATTTTGTGCTTCTGTGTTGCTTGGGTACCTTCTGAAAAAGAAAGTGCATTTGATAAAAGAAGCAACAAGTGAGTCAACATTCTGTGTATATTTTGAATGAAAGAATTCTTAAATATCTGTCATACCTGAGGTTTGAAGATTTGAAAGACAATTCCACATTATGATGAACTCAATTTTTGTAAAAGTTTTTATTATTGGCCTCTCTATAATTTGCCTTCTATACAAGCTTACATGCTTACATTACACAAACTAAATGAACAATGTAAGAAGCCCAAGAATATTAGACATAATAGGACCATGGTCACAATTAAATACATTCTATTTCTTTAAGATAACAGGGGCAATAAGAAATATTATTCCCTGTTAATAATAAAAATCATTCACATTAGAGAAAACTAAGAACCTGTGAGACAAAGCTTGTTTTGTTAGAAGCAAATAATATAAACTACCTTAAGTTAAATGATTTATAAACACTAAAATCAACAGTTCGTGATCAGAAAATATTGTTATGTACCTCTTGTAAGAAATCCATCATTGTTTTATTTTCTGATATCTCTCTTTTAAGAATGCACTTAAACAGCCAAATATGTTTTTTCTTGTACATGATTTAATATATAACTCCTATATGTGTTTTTTATGGGCTTCAAATTGTTGTATCATTTGGTTAAATGCTCATAGTCAAGGATATCATGGACTACAAGGTATACCCTACACCTAAAAATGATTTACAAATAATGAACTGTGAAAAAACTTTTTTTATATTTGTCACTCTATACAGTTGTATTTTTTATATTTATCACTTTATACAGTTGTATTTGTAACAACCACATAAAATATAAGTTAAATTTCTTGTATGTGAAAAAGATCCCTTGCTTTTTTCCTGTCTTGGTTTGTTGATCTTGTGTTTTTTATTCTGTATTCTATACTGACATTATTTTCCTGATCACAACCCCTACAGATGAAGAGTTGAGCACTAGAAAAAACCCAAAGCCAAGATTTGAGTTCCAAACTTTCTATTCTTTATTTATAGATTTTCATGCCTGTCTTTCCTAAATACATGGATTACAATTCATCTACTTCAGCTGCCTGAAGGCAATTCCAGTTCATTATTTTGTCTGCTAATTGTATTATTTAATTGGGAAACTATAAAAATTACAGGGCATATGCTAAAGCAACTGGCTAGGTCATCTTATCCATAGTGAAGGCATTAATTACATCCCTTTTGGCTACCATAAAATTTCCTTTTGCAATACTGGGGATTAAAATCAAAGTGTTTATATTGAGATATATCTACAACATATTTTTTATTTTTGAGACAAGATCTTGCTAAATTGACTAGATGGCAAGATACTTTAAAAATCAGTCTGCTTTTTCTAGACATCTTTTGAGATAATTTCTAAACATTTGTTTGACATATTTTTTAAAAAAATACACTATCAAAGGCCAAAATCTTTTTAAGCACAACATCTGTATGTGAATTTTTTATGTTAAAATAGGATTGACCTTGTCCATTACTGGTGGGAGTGTAGACTGGTACAACCAATGTGGAAGTCTATATGGAGATTCCTCAAAAAACTAGGATTAAAGGTTCATTACACTCAGCTATTCCCATTCTGAGTACTTTCCCAGAAGAACTGAAAACATGTCACAGTGATATATTCACACTCATGTTTATAGCAGAACAATTTGTAATAGCTAAATTTTGTAAACAACACAAATGCTCATCAACTCAGTGATGGATATAAAAGATGTGGTATTTTATGCAATGGAATACTAGTCAGCCATAAAGAATGATAAACTGGAGGCTTTTAGATGTAAATGGATGCAACTAGGAACCATACTCATAAGTGAAATAAATCAGACTTGCATGTAGAAACACCATATGTCGTGGTAGTATAAAAAATTGAAAGAGTAAATAAGATCCAAAAGTTACAATAGATATAACAAAAGCAAAAGAAACTGCTAAAGGAAATTATATTGTTTGATCAGTCTTGCATGCCTGTGCCTTGTAGCCTGGGCAATTACTTTGAGAATAGCAATATGCAATACAATAACCATTTTTAAATTCCTGTCATCCTTTTTTGACACCCTATATTGCTATTTTTTGTTGTCTTTGCTGTCATCATTTTGCTTTTGTTGTTTTTACTTGTTTGTTTCTTGATTTTTCTCATTTTTTGTTTTAAAGTTAAAATAAAATAGGGTTAATAAATACTGCTTTACTACATCTCTTTAGTACATTTTAGTATATTTAGTACATTTTATTACATTTAGTACATTTTTAAAATGTTTCAGTAATGATAATTTTATTAATCAGTGATATCAATTATATATATTAAAATATAAACATTTACTGATGTGTAATACAAAGATAATCTTTAATAAAAATTTGAATTGCTATATGTGAAATTTGAATATTTAGTATCATGTTAAATTCCATTCTCCTCTATACCTGTCACATATAGGTTACTACTCTTGTGAATTTTATGGTTACATTTTCCTCTCAATGAATCTATGTCAGTACCGACTTACATATCCATAAATGATTCTCTGAAAACACAAACTAATGTGCACCAGAAGCTCAATTAAGACATATATGACACAACATGTATTATTCCTGAAATGTAATGGCTTACAATGACATGTGGTTTCAGTTTCTTTCTGTATCATACATACATAAACTTCAAATGCTTTAACTGAGGTATCTGAAGAAGGGATATAATTTTTGCACATAAAATATGCTTCGCTGTTCTTTAATGTTCAGGGTTTGTTTTGAAGTCAGGATGCATATCTTTTGTCAGTGTGACAACTCTCTCACAATGTCAAACAAGTTTCAGCTGCAAATATTTCATTAAATTCAAAATAAACAAATGTTTCACATTATAGAAATACAAAAAAAAACAGTTCTTACCCTTACACAATATTTATTGTAAATTTTGGATTGTATTTGCTCTTTTAGGTTTTTACAGCAGGGAGGCAATATGGCATTTACACATGTGAGTTTGATTTATTTCACTTATGAGTAGTAAAGTAACTGGGGGTCCTACCATTCTTCTACTCTGCTATTATCATCAGTTCTATCATGTTGTGTCTTATTGCTATTTTAATATATGTGATAGTATAAACAAATCTTTTTATTGAAAATGAGATATTATAGTAGCCATTGAAAATGAGATAGTATAGTAGCCATTGATCATAGTTATTCAATTCAGAATGTCCTGTAATTCTTTCATTCTCTTGAATGGTTTTATACTATTGTGTTGTGTTTGATATTATTTTATTGGAAACAATGCTCAACTATAGCAGAGAAAGACATTTTGATAGCTACTGTTAATGTCTTATTGTCTTATTTTAAAGTATTGTGTTGTTTATGTTGTTCTGTTCTGATCTGATTTGTTCTGCTCTCTTTTGTTTTATTCTCTTTAAAATAAAGGAAAAAAAGAAAAGTAACTGGGCTAGGGGAAAGGAGACAAAAGGAAGGAAAAATAAAAAAGACATAAATGTGTACATATACACATATGGTAGCTAAGATGATTATACTATTAACTATAAGAGTTCTTGGAAAAGAATAGTTAATACTTATATGATTAGATCAATTTTGCATGTCTATGTCTGGTAATCAAAGCAACCCTTTTGAAAGTAACAATATGCAATATTAGAACCATTGTTAAATTCCTATCATCTTGTTTTGAAAACATATACTGTTACTGTTCTGGGATTGTTGTTGTTGTTTGCTTGTTTTTGCCTTTTGTTTTTATTTTCTGTCGTTTTTCTCTTAAATAAAAAAAATCCAGTTTTAAGAGCAGTGAACTGGAGGAAGGATAGCCTATTTAATGAATGGGGTTGGAAAAATTGGCTCTCCACATGCAGAAGACTGAAATTAGACCCATGCCTATCAACATGCACAAAACTAAAGTCTAAATGGGTCAAAGACATAAATATTAAAACAGAAACACTAAATGGAAGATAAACACTAAACACTACTGGAAGATAAGGTAGGTAGAAATCTTGGAGACATAGGTGTGGGCAGAGAATTCATGAACAAAATGCAAATTCCATGGGAAACACTTCAGAGAACCAACAACTGGTATCTCATATTATTGAAAAGTTTGTGCACTTCAAAAGAAATCACCATCAGATTGAAAAGAAAACCCACAGAATAGGAAAGAATTTTAACCAGCAGACAAAGGACTTATACCAAGAACTCCTCAGTCAAAGGGCTTATATAAAGAACATATAAAGAATTGAAAAACATCAAACCACTCAAATTCAAAGACCCTCTCCAAAAATGGGCAGCTGAGATGAACACACAGTTCTCAGATGAAGATATACAAATGGCAAACAAATACATGAAGAAATGTTCACCATCACTGGTCATTCGAGAAATGCAAATTAAAACAACATTATCATCTCACACTGGAAAGAATAGCTGCCATCAAGAAATCAAATGATAACAAATGTTGGTGAGGCTGTGGGGAAAAAGGAACACTGCTCCACTGTTGGTTGGAGTGTAGACTGGTGAAACCACTCTGGAAATCAGTATGGAGAATTCTCAGAAGACTAGAACTGGAAGCTCCATTCAACCCAGCTATTCCCCTCCTAAATATTTTCTCAGAGAAACTGAAAAGTTCATATCACAGTGATATATGTGCACCCATGTTCATAGCAGCACAATGTGTAATAGCTAAATCTTGGAAACAACCAAGATGCCCGTCAACTGCAGAGTGGATGAAAAACATATGGTGTTTTTATACAATGGAATATTACTCAGCTATAAAAAAGAATGATCTTGAGGCCTTCATAGGGAAATGGATACAACTTGAGACTATCCTCATTAGTGAAATAAATAAGAATCATATTTATAAATATCACATTGTGTCTCTAGTGTAAAAAGTAATAAGAACTATAGGTGTACTAAAACCCAAAATGTGTAATTGCTACTGTAAAAAAGAGAGAAAACCCAAGTTCTCTAAGGATATAACTGGATGTGTGTTTAAGTGTGTAAGGTAGATGACCATATTACTCTTTTTGTTACAATGTTGAGCAGAACCATTACCAGTCTCATTGTTTGAATGTGTACTTTGTATGTTTTAACTCTGTAACTTGAACAACTATTTCCAATGATGAAAGTAGGTAACTTATCAAGTGGCGATTTCTTAGTATTTTTGTTTTTGTTTCAATGTGTTTTTTTTCTTTTTTTTTCTTTTCCCTTTGGAATTCTGTATTGTTCCTACCCTCTTTCTGTTTTCTTTGTTTTTTTCTTTCTTCTTCTCTTTAAATAAAAAAAAGTGCAGTTAGAACATTAGTCTAAGATGTGAGGATGGCAGAGTAGAATTCAGCAACATCTCCCAGTCTCTCTGTGTCCTTGACTCTTGACATCTGGAAAACAACTTAGTGAAAAGGAAAGGAAGAAACGTTTGTGAATTAAGAAAGAGCTGACAGGAAAGTTGTAAGTCACAGAGACTCTGGGGAATCTGAAAACAACACAAGGGAAAGAAGAATGCAGGCTAGCTAGAACATTAATCCTGGCTCTTGGGGACAGGAACCTGACCCCACAAACAAAAGATAACCTGCGGAGAGTTACAAGCTGCAGAGAGAAAAAATGGACTAAGTCAGCAGTGCTTGCCCCAAGAAAAACACACAGTTTTTTATAAAGTGCAAAAGTACTGTGGAATTTTACTTTGAAGGCAATTCTTTCTCTTTTGCTGGATAAAGTTGGAGAAGAAATCCATTCCAGCATCTATCATATTTGAGAGTGTTTAACCAGGAGCCATTGGATGAGGGATTACTTAAAAGCAAGCTATTCTGGAAATCAAAAACCAAAAATACTAAAAAATAGGGTCACACTGTCACAGTAAATAAATGGTAGGCAGTCATCAAAGAGTTTTGGAGAAGTGGGAGGAACCCCAATGTGCATGGGACAAAATCCAAACTTGGCACCCAGGCAGTAAGACCATGCCCTATTCCTGAAACCACCCCAAGGTGCATGGGATGGATCCAGCGGGCCTAACTGGAATTCTCTCAGCAAACCCCAGGCAGCCAGCTGGTGGGGAACCCCCCTGGGCCCTGACTGCATGCACTCAGGCAGAGGCAGTGGCAGAATCCCAGCATACACAGGCCAAACTTGGAACTCTGTGCCCAGAGCAACATTGGACTACAGCAGACTATCTGTGCTACCTTGAAGGGAGATTAAGTGACTGCCTCACCATAACAAGAGCTAAGCTGGCTCCAGTCAGTGTGGTGAGTATGCCCCTAAAATAGAGGTGTACAGTAGCTAAATAGGGCCAGTAGTAAAGCTCACTCCAACTAACTGTAAGACCTTGGTAAGTCGGACAAGAGTGAGGGTGACCCCTTCCTACACACAGAAAACATCAGGCAGAGTGAGGAGTGAGTTGAAAAGGACTCTCCCAACTTGAAGAAAATCAAAAGGTGTATGAGACACACAGGCACACAATAGGAACACAGTCAAGACAAACACTATAGACAGGGAGATTGATGACCTGGAGTAACCCTAAGATAAAGTACTAGCAGGAAATAAAAGCAGACCTACATCAATACTACTTGATTGCCAGCCCAGGAAGAATACAGCACTCACCCAACAGGCCCTGCAGCAGGGAGCCAGGTGACTGGCCCACCTATTCATTGTGGGGCCCAGCAACTGGACAAACATCAACTTTACAGTAGGACACCAAGATACACACTACCAACAGATCACACTAATGGGTCTGAAGAAACAAACACTAACCTGAAAGAGGAAAATGGCAAAATGAAAGGGCAGAATGCAACCTCAAACATCCAGTGCAAAAAGTGCAAATACAAGAGACACTGAAATAGAGGATCCCAAAGGTAACACACCAGGAATCTCTGAAAATATAGCGAATGAAATTAAAAAACAACTCCGTGAGGCGATAGAGGAAATCAAATTAGAAGTACTCTCCCAGGGATAGATAGAAGTAACAAACTTAGTAAAGGAGTTGCTGAGCACAGCTAAAGAAGAAATAGAGAAAAAAGTACAGGAACATGGGAAACTGATTGAAACCTTGAATGAACAATATAGAAAACAAGCACAATTCATGAAGCAAACTGAAAGAGACATCCAAGAAACAAAAAGTTTGATCCAAGACATGTAAAATCATTTAAATGAAGCTGAGGATAGGATCTCGGACCTTGAGGACAGGATTGCAAGTAGTGATCATGAAAGGATAGAACTTTTAAAAATAACAAAGCAGCATGAAATGACAATCCAGAAGCTTCAAGATGATGCCAAGAGCAACAATATAAGATTAATAGGCATTAGTGAAGATGCTGGAGTCAATACGAATGACCTATGTAAAATATTCACAGAAAAAATAGGATAAAACTTCTCAAACATGGAGGAAAAATCTGATATGCAGATAAGTGACTCATACAGAATGCCAAAGAGTCACAACCAACATGAATCTACACCCAGACACATAATAGTTAAGATCTGAGACATACAACATAAAAACAGAATACTAAAAGCTGTTAGAAAAAAGCACAAGTCACCTATCGAGTAAAGCCCATTAGAATCACAGCAGACTTTTCAGTACAAACCCTCAAGTCAAAATGTGCTTGGAGTGAGATATTTCAAGCCCTGAAAGAAAACAACTTTCAACCCAGACTGATGTACCCAGCAAAACTTTCATTCAAATTTAATGGAGAAACAAGATATTTCCATGACAAAGGACAACTAAAGAAATTCATGTCTACCAAACCAATCCTAGAAGCATTATTGAAAGACATACTAGACAGAGATAAAAATGACCACCATCCCCAGAACAACAGAAATATGCCACCAGGTTGGACAAGCAATCAAATAAGGGGGAAAGCAAAAAGCAAACTATTGGAACATAACAAGGCAAAGTTGAACCAGTACATATCAGTGACATCCATAAAGGTAAATGGCCCCAATTCAACTATCAAAAGAAATAAGTTGACAGAATGGATCAAGAAACAGGATCCTACAACATGCTGCATACAAGAAACACATCTGACCCTAAAGGAAACTCATAAATTAAAAGGCAAAGGATGTAAAACAGTATTCCATGCAACAGGAACCCAGAAAAAATCAGGGGTAACTGTTCTATCTGCAGACAATGGGAACTTCAAACCTAAAATGATTAAAAGAGACAAAGAAGGTCACTGCATACTTGTAAGTGAAAAAATTGAAGAGGAAGTACTAACAATTATGAATATATATGCACTAAACACAGGAGCACCCAACTATATAACACAGATACTAAAGGACATGAAAAACCAAATGCACAAGAACACAATAATTACGGGGGACCTTAACAGCCCATTGTCACAAAGAGATAGATCAACTAGACAAAAAGTCTGCAAAGAAGTAATAGAGCTGAATCATACCTGTGAGCAATTGGACTTAGTATATGTTTACAGAGTGTTCCATACAACCACAACAGAATACACATTCTTTTAATCTGCACTTGGGATTTTCTCCAAAATAGACCATATATTATCCCATAAAACATTCTTAAGTTTACGCAAGGGTATTGAAATTATCCCATTCATACTATCTGACCATAGTGCACTAAAACTGGGAATGAATGGCAAAAGAAATTGCAAAACCTGCATGCATACATGGAAATTAAGCCACAACTGTTTAAGCAACCAGTGGGCTACTGATGAAATTAACAAAGAAAAAAAGCAATACCTACAATTTAATGAAAATGCGGAAACAATCTATTGTAATCTATGGGATGCAATGAAAGCAGTCTTAAGAGGGAAATATATAGCAATAAATAGTCCTATCAAGAAAACAGAATGAGCACAAATAAACAACCTAATGCTTCATCTCAAGCTACTAGAAAAAAAGAGAAAGTTAAACCCAAGCTCATAGAAGAGAGGAAACAGCAAAGATTAGAGCAGAAATCAATGCAATTGAAATTAAAAAAAAAGTACAAAGAATTAATGAATCAAAAAGTTGGTGCTTGAAGATAATAAACAAAACTGACAAACCTCTAGCTAACCTTATAAAGAAAAAGAAAGGAAAAACCCAAATTCATACAATAAGGACTGAAGAGGGGGAAATTACTGCAGATCCCATGGAAATTCAAAAGTTCATGAATACCTACTTTAAGAATTTCTACTCACAAGGAGGAGAACACAGAGGAAATAGACAGATTTCTAGAAATATATGAACCACCAAAACTCAACCAAGAAGATATAGCAATTTTGAATAACCCAATATCAGCTATTGAAATTGAAAAACTTACCACCAAAGAAAAGCCCAGGTCCTGATGGATTCACAGCTGAATTCTACAAGAAATTTAGAGAAGATTTGATGTCAATACTCCTTAAACTCTTCAATGAAATTGAAAAGAAAGCAATCCTCCCTAAATCATTCCTGGAGGCAAGCATAATTCTCATACCAAAACCAGAGAAAACCCACAGAGGAGAACTATAGGCTAATCTCACTAATGAACACTGATGCAAAGATTCTCAATAAAATACTAGCAAACAGAATGCAACAAATCATCAAGAAGATTATATGTCACAACCAAGTGAGGTTCATTCCAGGACCTGAGGACCAATGGAATAGATTAGAAGATGCAAGTATAAGTACAAAGACACTCAGCCACCTGATACTTGACAAAGGGGCTAAACATGTTCACTGGAGGAAGGATAGCCTCTTTAATAAATGGTGTTGGAAGAATTGGCTCTTCACATGTAGAAGGCTGAAACTAGATCCATGCTTATCACCATGCACAAAACTAAAGTCTAAATGGATCAAAGACCTAAACATTAAAACAGACACACTAAATATACTAGAAGGTAAGATAGGTAGAAGTCTTGGAGACATAGGGATAGGCATAGAATTCATGAATGAAATGCAAACTACACAGGAAATGCTTCAGAGAATCAACAACTGGGATCTGATACTATTGAAAAGTTTCTGCACTTCAAAGGAGATCACCATCAGAGTGAAAAGGAAACCCACAGAATGGGAAAGAATTAGCCAGCAACCCCTCAGACAAAGGACTTACAGCAAGAACATATAAAGAATTGAAAGACATCAAACCACCCAAATTCAAAGACCCTCTCCAAAAATGGGCAGCTGAGATGAACACTCAGTTCTCAGATAAAGATATACAAATGGCAAATAAATACATGAAGAAATGTTCATCATGACTGGTAATTTGAGAAATGCAAATTAAAACAACATTGAGATTTCATCTCACCCCTGAAAGAATAGCTGCCATCAAGAAGTCAAATGATAACAAATGTTAGCGAGGCTGCGGGGGAAAAAGGAACACTCCTCCACTGTTGATGGTAGTGTAGACTGGTGCAACCACTCTGGAAATCAGTACAGAGAATTCTCAGAAGACGAGGAGTTGAAGCTCCATTCAACCCAGCTATTCCCTTTCTGAGTATTTTCCCAGAAGAACTGAAAAGTTCATATCAGTGATATATGTGCACCCATGTTCATAGCAGCACAATTTGTAATAGCTAAATCTTGGAAACAACCAAGATGCCCATCAACTGCAGAGTAGATGAAAAAGATGTGGTCTTTTTATACAATGGAGTATTACTGATCTATGAAGAAAGATGATCTTAAAGCCTTCATAGGTAAATGGAGACAACTTGAATCTATCCTCATAAGTGAAATAAATAAGAATCATATTTATAAATATCACATTGTGTCTCTATTGTAAAATATAATAAGAACTGTAGGAGTAATAAAACCCAAAATTTGTAATTGCTACTGTAAAAAAGAGAAGAAAAGAAAGTGCTGTAAAGGATATAATTGCATGTATGTTTAAGTGTGTAAGATGAATGACCATATTACTTTTTTTGTTGTTAGATTATGGAGCAGAACTATTGACAGTCTCATGCTTGAATGTGTATTTTGTATGTTTTAGCTTTGTAACTTAAACAACTATTTCCAAGATGACAGTATGTAAGTTATCAAGTAATGACTTCTCATTATGTTTTGTTCTTTTCTCTTTTTTTCTTGGAATTTTGTATTGTTGCGACCCTTTTTTCTATTTTGTTTGTTTTGTTTTGTTTTTAAATAAAAATTTTTTTAAAAAGAGTTTTGGAGAAAGATTGGAGTAGACATAGGATGCCTGACAAATTTAAAATCAGGTTGCAAAGTACACAGCACTGCTGCCCTGTGATGAGAAGCCAAGCAAGTCAAAGCAAAGATTAGCAAAATTGAGACTCTGAAATACTATCAATGAATCAAAGAGCTGGGTCTTCAAAGAACAAATAAAATAAAAAGCCAGTTTTACCAAAAAGAAAAAAACAAATGTCCCATTCATGTCAATACAATAGAAATGAAAAAGATGACATCACAGTGAATACCACTGAGATCCAGATTTTGAAGCTGGAGATAGATCACATGTGTGGGACTAAAGCAACACCAGCCCACAAAAGACAGAGAGTCCAAAACAAGATATGTAAACAAGTTGTTCAAGCACCAAGAAGGCAAGCAGCCCAGGCCTGCCAAGCAATGGTTGCTACTCAGAGGGGCTGAAATTGACATCATCTTTCCCAGTATATAAATTAAGGTGCTACAGTGCTTGAGCACTTCCTTTCCTCCCATCAGGAGGATAAGGACTCTACCTGACTCCAGCTTTGTCTTTTCTTTGTTTTTCTCATCCTCTCCCCAGTCCTTAACCTGGAGAACCGCAAGAGCCACATTGGATCGAGGCACCAGATTATCAGTAACGCCTTTGAAAACCTATACTCAAATAAAACACAGAATCTGGGAAATAAGAAAATGGATTTTTATGTGCATATGATTTACCAAGTTGAGCAAAACATGTGAAAAAAAACTGTGAACAATAGGCAATGTAATTGAGGCAGTAATGAAAACCTACCAAGAAAATCCCCAGACTGGTAAGAGTCACCACTGAATTCTCAAAGATCTTTAGGGACGATCTAAGGTGAATACTCCTCAGACCTTAATAAAATATAAAGATAATTCTGCCTGCAAATGCATATTTGGAAGCTACCATTACACTAATCTCAAAACCACATAAGAACCTAACTGAAATTGAGAAGTAGGGGCTGCTGCTGGGTTGCACAACCATGGGCAAAACAGGATCACACCACTAGGAAGTTTAAAAGAAAAGGGAAAAACGTGGATTAAAAAAATAGTGGAACTAAATCAAGCCACACAGGATAGACTTGGGATGTAAGGTCCTCTGTCTCTTTTGCCTTTCTCTGAACAGAGGGCACTGCAGCCTGGCAACAAATTCCACAGTGAACTGCTCCCTCCCTGATGAGTGACCTGCCATTTTGCCATTTCTCTCTCTCTCTCTCTCTCTCTCTCTCTCTCTCTCTCTCTATCTCTCTCTCTCTCTCTCTCCCTCTCCCTCTCCCTCTCTCCCTCTCTCTCTCTCCCTCTCTCTCTCTCCCTGTCTCTCTCTCCCCCTCCCTTCCCTTCTCTTCCCTTCCCTTCCTTTCCTTTCCTTTCCCATCCCTTCCTTTACTTTCTCTTTTTTCCCTTCTCTTCTCTCTCTTTTCTCCTCTTTCTTCTCTTTTCTCTTCTCTTCTCTTCCTCTTCTCTTCCTTTCCCTTCCCTTACTTCCCTTCCCTTCCCTTCCTTCCATTCCTTCCCTTCCTTTCCTTTCTCTTTTTT